>OZ010693.1:983552-1289714 GCA_963932265.1 Thymelicus lineola | reverse complement strand
AACTTAATTTACGTGTACAAAATGTTAACATAAAACGCGATATTTAATAAAAACTCCTGAAATAGCTCATTTGCGTCTATTCAGACGTAAACGGGTCTTATTGTGTTGCGAAATTACACACAAGCCGGTTAGAAGCGATGCTTTTAACTCTCGTGTTTTTAGGGTTCCTCAACAGAACCTATTGAGGTTTTAATTGACTAAGCTAAACTTCGCTTCGTTAACCGTCCGTCCAACGTTTTTCAAGACCTTTTTTCTGCCAAATTCATAGAGGTTGAATCAAGTTGAAATTAATGTCCAATACTTAGGTATGTGATCTCTTAGAGCTGTGAAAAAATCGAGGTTCTAAGACTACGCAATCAAAAGATACGGCCGTTTAAGCCATATATTTTACTTCTCGGGTCCGACTCGATTTTTTTTGTTTGAAGCATTGATCGAAAACATCGTCTTGTTTTTGGGAAAATCTTTTCAGCTGTTTAAAGAACATCATAAACGTTTTTGGTTGCAGAAGGGGCGTGAAATACTTCTACTGGTCTGATCTATTTAAAATTTTTAATGTGGTCTCAATGATATTACAAAAACATGGTAACCCTAACCGGATGCAGAATCGGAGGATTGGGCTCCACGAAAAAGTTTTATTTTTTTTGTTTTATTTTAAAGTTTTATTGAGTGGGAGTTTTGACTGTGTATAAACTTGTAAATTTACAAGAGGTCTTTTTCATAAATAAGAATATAAATTCTGAAAACTCTGCGCTAAACTTACACTTCACTTTTTGGCCATTGCCAACTCGGTCGTAGTGAGTACAGCGAACAGTTTCTACTTCTTACAACAAACAAAAGTTTTTTAATCTACTTACCTTGCTACAAAACTTACGAAAGAGTAAAGAAAGGCGACAATATATGCTGCTAGGCACACGAGAGCAAGACCACTGAAACTCGAATTAAATACTGATAATACGAAAAGTTAAGAATACTAAAAAAAATCTATCTAATACCCTTAAACGAGCGATTCTTGTATATTTATATATAATATACTCTCGGAATCTCGGAAACGGCTCCAACGATTTTAATGAAATTTAGTATGCAGGTTTTGGGGGCAATAAATTGTTCAAGCTAGAATTTATTTTTAGAAAATGTCGTTTTATCCGTGTTTTCAGGCAATGAAAAACTGCTACAATAGACTCTTTCTGACATCTATTGGACAGTAGCAACAATAAGCTACTAACCGAGCAAAGCTCGGTCATCCGGGTACTATACTTAATACGTATAATTAAGGCAAAACTAAAACAAACAAATTATGTCTTATGACATGACAAATTGTCAATGAAGTCTTATAAAATTAGGCAACTTACATAATTGTCATACTACACGTTGAAAGAACAATGCCCAAAAATTATTTTTTATTTTTGTTAGCGTCTTAAAACGTCAGTTATACCGAAGCAATTCAATTATTTTTTTACGTATTTTAAAATTAATACCTATACCCGTATTACCCAGCGTAAAATAATTTTATTAATAAGTGATGAATTGACTATAATAACAATGATGTCAACAATGTCAATTTTCATTCGGGTACTCACTTCGATACATAGCTTGTATCAAGCAAGATATAGGGAGACTTCTGGCCAATATTACAGACAGAATTTCGTTATAAATGTTGGTATGACAAGTGTAATGATGTCAAATTTCCATTTCCGGTTGTCAATCAAAAAAAAGTCAGAATAAAATAATGGTAAAAATTACAGGCAGCCGTAAGTCTTCCCTACTCTATGACTCAATGGCTATAAGAATTCAATCTCAAAATACTTTGGTTCTGGGGTGTGTCTGCTGAAAATTCTTATAAATCTAAGCTCAGAAATTAAAGCGGCGATTTCTAGAATTTTTTTTATTTTAAGACGCTAAAGTTGAAAATGAAATAAAACGATGTATGGCAGTTGGGCATTGTTCTTTCCGGTATCGATAATATTCGGAGACCGTAATCAAATAGGAAAAAATAACCCTTATATTTCGCATTGTACTTCTGTCCACAAAAATTAAGGATTAACTATCCTGTCATAACTTTTGTAAATCTGACCTACATAAAGGACTGGTAAAAGGTCGTATACATAAATCTCCGCATCTCATCAGAATCATGTGAAATAAGAACCTAGGTTTTTCAGATTAGCCCTGCTGCTGTGAACATGCATTCCGATTTACGTGCCCCGACATGATACCAATAAAGGACATCCTATTTCAGATAGTATTGTGAACGCAAATGGAATCCGCCCGTTATCTCACCGGCGAACTGATACCTCGCTTTGAATGCACCTCCGTTATGTTCACTTGAAAATAAATTTGATATTACTTCGTTCCTTCTTCTGGTTTTAAGAATCTTTGATTTTACAGCGAATACGTGGTCATCTTCAGAAGATGTGAAGACAGGATAACTAGAGATTAATCATATTGAAATTATTGCATTAAATCAACAATTAATTGATTGTGATTGGTGATCAAAATTTTATTGTCATTATCTGTGAGTTAAATATAATAAATATGTAAATAAATAACACTATACACTCATAGCCCCACAATAAAATTCCCTGTGTGAAAAGTGGTTATTTTATATATTACATTTTATATTATAATATATGACATATTAAACACATTGTGTTTAATGAATCTGTTCTCATAGAATTGGAAGCAAGTAGTTTAACAACTAAATTTTACTCACAATATTGAACAATAGTTTGCTCATCAAATTACTTTAAGTGTTATGGTTAAGTTTCTCTCTATCTCTGGTTTAACCATATATGTCGTTCCCTAAAAGTAATATCCTACAAGCGCCATATTTCGTCGCTGACAAAGCTTCAAGTGTGCCTGAGAGAGTAGGTGCTCGAATTCATTACTGCGACCTCCTTATGTTTACATCTTTGCGTTGTAAACACACGAGAGAGGACTTGGAGCGTTGACGCTACGTTTACATACTCGTTTTCTGACGCAAAAAGAGAGGTTATAGTTTGTCGTATCTCCAATAAATAGGTCTAATGATGAGGTTCTTTTTTGTTTGAATGCTGACGTGATCGCGATGGTTCTTA
This sequence comes from Thymelicus lineola, assembly GCA_963932265.1. Lineage (NCBI taxonomy): Eukaryota > Metazoa > Arthropoda > Insecta > Lepidoptera > Hesperiidae > Thymelicus > Thymelicus lineola. The sequence continues at coordinate 1,286,643 of OZ010693.1, read as the reverse complement.
TATGTTTGGTGCAAATAAAACTGCCAGGTGTTTCGTATATTTTAAAATTTTCAGTTATTATTTATCGCAGCGCTCTTGGCGGAGTGGTCGTCGCGGGGTTCATAATTAAGGTTTTTTTTTTTATTTATCCACATGATTGTAATTCAGTTTTAAAGTTCAAGTTAATTGAGACTTTCAAGATATTAGGATGAAATGTAAGAAACACAGTGAAAGTCCAGAAAAATCTGTTTCAGGCTCCGAAATTTTGACCAAAAAAGACAAACAAGTAGATTATTCTGATTCCAAGATTATTAATAAGCAAATCTACTGAAAGGTTATCGGAGTCACCTAATTTAACATAAAACTTGCAAATAATTCTGGAAACTAACTTTCCTGTTTACAACAATAATTTACAGCAGCTTTCATCCCATAGTACTTATACTTGTTGATTATGTATCAGTCTCAGATGACATGGAATTACTTAAATGTATGAATTTGCCAATTGAATGTATCAATAGGCATATTATGTCCAGGAATATGTGATAAAAACATACGCCTGTTTAAAGAAATTATTTCAGATGCAGTTGTATTTCGTAAACATAAGTATCATGTTTCTTTAAAACTTGCTTCTATGCTGAAAGCTGTGACATAAAATGCAATGACTTTCCGTATGTCTCCTCTCTTAATTTAGTCGTAGAAGCAACGCCGTTAGCACTTACCTGTTTTTATCCTACTAGGTAAGCACATTGTATGTTCTAATCCCACGATACTTCGCATTTGATGCCTTATATTAAACAAGGCAGCAATATCTGTCTCGGTTTGCACTGAAGAGAGTATTTTACGTAGGCATTTTTGACTAGGTATTTAATTTCATGCTGTATCAAAATGTAAGTTTACGGCTATAAAAATCGTCTAAATCTTTCAAAAATATTATTTGTCTGCATAGACAATTTTTCGATTCAGGGGTCCGTAAACTTACAACCATAAACTTACAACTACGGAACCCTACAGTACACGTGGCCTGACATCGTAACCTCAGTACAAAAAAGACATAAGATGAAAATTTAAATTTTAAAGGAGAGTAAAAAATTGTTAAAATATCAGTAAATAAGTAGTCAAAGGAATTTACTTGAAAAAGAGCTCTCTTACCATGTTACCGTGCTGTGGGAAAACCTTAGAAGGATTCAATAATAATAAATGTAAGAGACGTTTCCTGTGTTGCTATTGGCGTGAACGTATTCAAATTATAGTCCCCACGAACTAAGAACGCATATTTGTCGTTTGTCATCGCAGTGACACTAGAGATGTACAAAAAAAATCGATACACGAAAGAACCAATTTTTGCAACAAATCGATTCAAAATTGTAAGACTTTCTAATCGATTCAATAATTAAATTGTAAATTCTAAAAACCGAAACATTTAGATATCCACAAGTAACTGAAATGATACTGCCTCCATTGAGCTACTTAAGTTACTTTACCATACCTATACGCTCAATAATTATGTATTTACGACTATAATAAAATATTTTTTTCCTAAAAAACTCACTGTTAATTCGTCCGCGCCGCATCCAGCGTATGAAATTTGGGTTTCGGTTGAATAATGAACATTCTAACCGTATTTTAATCAGTTCAAATGGCTGCGGTTAGAGATTATCGTAATAAACACTTTTGGTCATGTTCTTATAGAAGAGAAGAAATTAAATTGTTTAATTGTTAAACACAAAGAAAGAAATAAAATAAATTCATTTTTATTTTAAGTTTCGATTATAGTAATGTATCGATTATTATGGTTTTATAAGTGGCTTCATGCCGTCACATCACTTAACGTCAGTGTAGATTTTGTCATCTTCATATAACATTGATTCGACGCCTTATTTTTTTATTAAATTTTGCATAAATTATGATGTGATGGGATTTTTACTAGATTATAACGTTTAATATGATTTATAAATAACGTCAATACGAATACGATGCAATACGAATAGGGATTTTTAACAAATTTTGGCAAAATCCTTTGTTCGTAAGTAACCAACTATTCATGTCAATTAAATAATTATTCCTTTTTGCTCAAAGACGTACGTACAAGGTTGGTTCATATTAATAAATGGCAGCTATCATTTATGCGTTCTTAGATAATTTTGAGTATAGGCTGTGTATCTGTCAGATTCCGACTTTAGTCGAGAATCGAATTTCTAACGGGGTCATTACATCTCTTCGATCGCATTTCTAAACTCAAGCTTTCTTCAAATACGAGCTGATTTTCACGTTAGTTTACTCGACTGAGGTCATCAAACCGCTAGAATAGTCATTATGGGAGATTTGAATGATTTTTGCATTAACGATGTCTATCTTATGTTTATTCCAAATTTGAATATTCCTCAAATGTTGTATTTTAAGTATATCAACTACCTTCATTAGCTTGCCAACTTATTTTTTTAAATTATCAATCGCGGCTTCTAAGGGCTGTACTACTTACTACATTATAATTATTACTACTTTCATATCATGATCCATCCATCCATCCATCAGCCTTTGGAGGTCCACTGCTGGACATACGCACACTTTTATATCAGCTATACAAAATACAACAATATCCTTGACAAAATTTGCTTATTTATACACCCTGCCAACGAAAGCGCATAAATATGTAATCAACGTTTTCCTGGAATTTTAGCAGCGTTCGGGGAAACGCTTTTAGGCTAAGGGCATTAAAAATTTACGCACTCACATTTTATTTGTTAAAATATTATGTGTTTTCATGTAGTCTTTCCCCACACAAAATCTGTCATGAGCACTAAATATGTAACAGTTATTTTACACTACACGCATAAACTCGTAGCCCCACTTGAGGATTTTCGGTGTCGTGAGTATCACGGACAACACACAGAGACAAAGACACACACTCCCAGACCAAGAACAGAATTTCAAAGGCATCCAGCGTGGTTACCATAACGCCACATGGGTCGTAATTTTTATTTCAGCATACCTATTCTAGCCATTTACCCACACACACACACACACACACACATACACATATGAACGCATATAAACACACACACACACACACGAATGCATGTAAGTACGCACGCTTACACACACATAAACGCACACATTGTACATAATACATAATACGCGTGGGATCGATTCAGTAGCCGATTTTGACTACTATACTCTCTTCTTCTACATCTTATTATATTACACATTGTATACACATACACAGAGAGAAAGATACATACGCTATTATATTATAATATATGCCCACACTTTATTTTGCACTGATTTAATTTAATTGTGTCGAAATATATTGTATAGCCATTAAGTTTCTCATTGTAAGTGACGATGTACTTATAATAATTAATAAGTAGGTATGTCTTATGGGAAATAAAGAATCTTTAAGCCGAACCACAGGACATAAAAGGAGATGTTTCAGAAATGTATGGCGCCTTGGCGTGGACAGTGTACATTCAGTAGGAAGTAGCTCATATTATTTCAAAGCTTTCCTTACTATCCAAATTCTAGATTTCACCTTGCTTTGGCGACAATAATTAATTATATGGCTAATATATTGTAACACTGAGACAGTATGGTGGATGTCGACTGCATATGACAATTGTTATATCTAATGTCATATCATATTAGGAGTGTCAAATGTCAATGTCAAATGCGTAGTCAAATAAGCACGATCTATTTGGATTTGGTCATGTTGGATCCTTAATAATCCATTAATGGATCTATCTTCTATTATTATTAAATCATTGTGTGTTAATTTTTAAAGCTGTCTTATCTAAATATACGGTGCAATTCGTCGCTTCGATTAATCTGAACAAAATCGTGACGATAGATCTCCAAGAGTCAACATTGTCGATTTATTGTTACAATATTCACGTTTGCATGGGTTTCTGTTGAGATCTCGGACTCCGATATAGGTAATTTTCGATCGTCAACGATATTAACATACATAACAATAGGTCTAAAACGACATAATAATCTGAAAGCAGTTTGGAAACGCCTGCGACCAGACTACTAAAATGCGCATATTACTAAAAAAAGCAATGTTCTGTCTAAGGTGTAACCACATAGTAGGCACCTTTTATATAAATAACAGAAAGGTGTAACTAAATGAAGGTGAGCACTGCATGGGCAGATGGTATAGAAGCATGATAAAATAAAAATTATTTGCACAAATCATCGATACACCAGCAGAAGGCTAATGAGCATCTTACTGAAAATTCAACCTATATAAACATGCCAATGCAAACTTAAATAAGTATGAACCTAACGTGAAACTGCATAATTGTATGGCATAAATGAAGATTTGTCTTATCAGAAATTATAACCCTACACAGTTGCAATTTCTGTATTTTAATATTTGAAATATGACAGAAGTAAATAAAAAACAGCATTTTATTTATAATCGTTTTATTTTTTCATTTCAATCATCATCCTCTCTTAACAATATGCCATCCAGGACTGAAGCCGGTGCCTCAATATTTGTCTGATACCGAGCCCAACCCAGATTTATTTATTTATTTATTATCTAAGGTTTGCCAAAGAAATTACATTGTTGATACATTGTATGGACAGTTAGGTATGCATAAAGCTAATTTAGGTACAAGTAATTTCACTTATAGACAAACACAGATACCATACAATGGTCATTACATATACACAGCATCCCATTGTTCGCTTTCCAAAAGTACAACTGCAGTAATAACCACTTATCATCTCATTCCAACTTACTGCTTTCTCGCCAACATTATGTATGTATAATACACTTTTCTAGATTGATAGTGATACTTTATACGACCTCGTATTAATACGGTATCCTGTTGGGTTGGCATGAGTTCACTAACAACTTCCAGGTTGTTAGATATTTCTGCCTGGAATGACCCATATTATTATTGCCTAATATATTCCCCATAATAACTTAGCACCAGCATGCATCACACCACATCATGCCACCATCAGGAATCTGAAACAAATAAAACAAATAAATGTATAACATGTTCTATTTACTATTGTAACTTTACACTGTTATTATTTAATTATTTAATTAATTTATATTATAATTTTAAAGATACATAATAGATGCATAATATTATCATTTAATAGATATATAAAGATACATAATAATCTAATTTTAGTGTAACAATTTAAAAGATACAAAAATATACCTCTCTAGGGTGAATTCTTGCCATGGTATCATTTCGCTCGGGTCCTTCTGGTATTGAATAAACCCTGGTACGAGGAGTAAACGACAGCAGTTGACTGCACCATACACACATGATAAAAGGTTCCCTGAAGATTGTGCAATAACTCCCCGCTCCTGCAGTATGTAAAGCCGGGTAAACAGGTATTGCGAGATCCAGGAGTCCAAAAAACAAAGCCATAGGTAGTTTATACATATATGCACTATAACACTAATGTTGTTCACTCCAAAGAAACGCGAATGCCGCCCGATAGCGATACCGAAAAAAATGACAATTGACACTTGTCAGTTGTCACTTGCTTTGCTTGCTAAACTTCAAAAGTTCTGCAGTACAGATAACTAATCACAGACAACATACAAATCAATGTTTATTTTGACAGTTCCCTATATCGGAGTGTACTAGTTCCATGGAACTACCAATGTTGTCGTGTGTAAAAATAATTTATTGAAAATAATATCTCTGCAGAGAACAGTTCATTTAATATTTTTTTAAATATTTTTCCGTGAATCAGTATATTTTTCTCTATTTATGCTGGAATGTACACAGTCCACGCCCAAAATAAGACATCTCCTTTATTAAAATAGAGTCGCGGATGTCGCGGTCCGTAGTATTTATAGTGCTAGTGTGCGACGTGTAATTATTACGAGTATAATATCTTTTATATAATGAAAATTTGGTCAGACTAGACCGATGAATATACGTTATGATATCACAGGAATAATTATAACATTGGAATTGTAAAGAGTGCGTTCAAATGTTGTTTAAAAGACGATGCAATCTCAAACACTGCCTAAATGACGCTGCCATCTTTTTATTTTTATTTGAAATCAAAGTGGAGCAATGTACTTCTGTAAATTCTCAGCTAGAATGTTGTATGGATGTTGTAGCGTACTAAACAGTTCAATATGGCTCAGTTTCAGAAAGAACCAGTTCAATTCCGTACGTCCACCGCCAATCAGTTCCCTCGGTTGCATTGTTACGTAGTTTTAAAGAAAAAAAAACAAAGCTACACTGACGTAAATTTTGCTCGCTGTGTACGGAGCTGTAGAAAAACCTATCGGGTGACCTCAGGCTAGGCGGGAAGTATAGCCATATACGTATTTTCAGTGTTATACATTTCTTTGATTCTATTTATTGCTATTCTTATCTAGTAAGACAAACAATATGCGAAAATATAGAAAATAATAAAAAAAACTGCTTTTTAAAAGACTTAAATTTAATATAATAAAATTTCAGTACAGTACTAAAAATATACAGGATATTTTTACAATACAATACCTGCGTTACTGTATAGCTTAGCAATTAATTAGCTTAGCAATTTTCTTTCAATTAAATATTATTTAATAACATAAACAAAACATATTTTTAAGCGACTTCAAAAAAAATACAGTCGAATTGAATACCTCCTGTATTTAATTCGACTGTGTTTTTTATGTCTGTTATCTCAGAACTTTCGACAGGGTGAAGCGACCCTGTCAACAGGATGTGACCTGGGTAATGGTGAAAATGTGAGGTCTTTGCCTACCTCATATTTTCACCGTCACCCAGGGCCAACTGGCAGAGAATGCCATTAGGCATTAAGTTCGCCCTTGTAACCTTCGCCTTGTACTTTAAGATGTTGCAAAAGAATAAATACATAAATAAATAAAAACCGATTTTGATGATTCCTTGTTTAATCGAAGCTGGGGTGTGTCACGTGGTCCCACTTTTTGAGCGAGATCGGTCGATTATTTTTTGTCATGAATTATTTACTACATGAAAACCACCATAATTTCTTTTTACATTTTACAAACATAAACATTGAAAATCAGATATTATGCCTTTGTTTACACTGCTAGGCTATTAATGCACTTTATATTTGTTAGTGTTTACTATTCTGAATCATGTTTTGTTGTTAGTGTTGTATAATATACAGGATAATAATAAAGGATTTTTCACACATACATACACAGGTTTCATTAATCGACTTCGGCCAGCTGACAAGACCTTTTTCCGCCAGACGTGTTACATTATGCACATGATAGTGACTACATCGCGTTGGACGACGTCCAATGCCGCGCTTGTATAAATTAATATTTTGATGCCTGCGGTATATCCAAGGATGTCAGAGTTGTTATTTGTTGAATTATTTTGATTGACCTGGAATTAAACCATGCATATGATATAATAGGAATTAAATTATTTAAATACTTGGGAACGGAATAATCTAACATTTTAACAAAAAAATAACCGACTTCAAATGAAGTACATTGTACTTTTGACATGAATAAAATTATCAGACCTCGCTTAAATTTATGTGGGACTACACGACAAGCACCAGCTTTCACTCTTTGCAGCTTTACTCTCTGTATAATCGGTCGGTCGATCGACAGATATTAATCAACGAAAATGAAATTCTTATTTTTTGTTGATAAATTCTTTGAAAATATTTAAAAGAGCATTTGAAAGTATTTAAAAACAGTATAAAAATAAAACTAAAAAAAAAGAAATACTGAGAGACGCGAACCTGCGCATCAGGTATTGTGTATCTACGTCCTGACCATTGAGCTGCGGAGAAGTTAGATTCAACGACGAAATTAGCAGTTATATTATATGCATGCTTGCCGAGTATATTTCTGTCTCATTCTTTCCTACACATTTTTGTATTTGTGTCTCTTACCTGTCGTTTTTTCCGCTGCATCCGGTTTGAAATCACAACGATTCTAAAGAAGTTTCACTTCAAAATACAGTCGAATTGAGAACCTCCTCCTTTTTTGAAGTCGGTTAAAAAGGGTAATTCCAGCTTTTGAGTGGTTGTTAAAGTCCTTGGATATCGATCATTTATTTCATTGAGGAATGTAATATAAAGCCCAAAGCGAATGAGCGACTAAAACACGTATAGTTTAGGGTACAAACGAGCTTAACCCTGTCGGTATTATGTAAATCGCATAAGGTATTAGACTACTGTGAGTTCTTACACTGTACAAATCACATTTTTTCTCGTCACCGTACTAAACGGTAGCACTACACGTTCAATCAAGGTTAACGCTAGTGTGGGGCAATAAACAAAAGTATTGGCGCCTGCATTGTTTGGAAGAGGGCCAGGCAGAAACATAAAATGTATGCGGCATATTTCACCAGCAGGCCCTTCCCGAGCCGAACATCGACTAGAATGTATAACGGCACTTATTTCTCGCTCAGTTCACATTTCTTTCAGTTCACCGTAACTTCGAACATTGAAAATTTAGCGCAGTGAGGTGGAAATTGAATCAGTGTTTGTAAAGAGGATGGAGGGTAAATTTACTGTCTTTGTTGAGTTACTCTAGTCTTCTGTACTGCCGAATTGAAAAGAACAACGACGATTGCTATATTTCTTACGGAAATTACTTTTAGATAGCATTAATTTATATGTTAAAAGTTTGGAATTTCTTTATGAATGAATGAATGAATTTTATTCATTTATAATAGTAGGTACATATTCTAGATCTTTACTTAAATTGTTGAACCAACTAGACCGTAATACCCTGTATGTAAATATCCATCCATACATCCATTCATCAGCCCTTGAAGGTCCACTGCTGGACATAGGCCTCCCCTGATTTGCGCCACTCTGATCGGTCCTTAGCCCGGATGCCCGCTGTCTTCTTCAGGTCGTTAGTCCACCTGGTCGGGAGGCGTCCTATGCTTCTTTTTCCGAGACGTGGGCGCCATTCGAAGACCTTTCTTCCCCGACGGTCATCGATCCTTCTATGTGGCCAGCCCATTGCCACTTCAACCGGCTAATTCTTTGAGCTATGTCTTTTAGGCTTTCTCGTCTACGGATCTCCTCATTTCTGATGCGATCACGTAGAGCTGCGCTACTCTTAGCTTGTGGATTAGGCCAATAGTAAAGCACCACGTCTCGGATCCGTATGTCATCACTGGCAACACACACTGCTCGAACAGTGACTTCGACTTCAGGCACTAAGGTAGTGTTTTGGACGATAAGATATGACGCAGTTTCCCGAACGCCAAAATCGGCCCCTATACTTTTTCTCTTCTTTCTTTCTTGGCCGGCAACGTATTAACTGATGCCTTTGGTGTTACTGATGTCCATGGGTGTCAATGACCACTTACCACCAGGTGGGTTCTTTGCTCGTGGATCAGCCATTTAACTGAAAATATTACGCGTGTTTATTTAAACAATGTTGGCAAACTTGATTGCTATCCTCATAACATATTGTTTATTATAATAATTGCACCGGAAAAACTTTAACAAAATAAAGAAGTATTGAAGTAATAAACAGAAAAACTCAACTGAATTGAGAACATCCTTTTTTTTGGAAGTTTGTTAAAAATAATGTGAAGGATTTTCTTGTTTCATAAACGATCGTTTTATAGACCGCCTACTACGAGTAGGTCGATTTACACTAACTTGGCAGTAAGTGCTACCAGAATGAATTACTGCATTGTAAAGCATTATCACGATGGTAGTTAGCCAAATAGTAGTAGCCAAGTAGTAGTTAGCCATATAGCTGGTAGTTAGCACCATATGGTGGCTTGAGTTCTGAAGGTTTCTGATAACTTCACAATGTATTGCAAACTATATTAGCAAAAGCAATCGCCTGACGGGGCTGGCGCGATGGCGCGGCGGCGGCTTGTACCTACATTTCTTTTTGCGATAAATATTCACTTCAAGTAACAGTTTTACTTATTAGCGTCATTATGTATCACTCAAGTATGTGCAGTCATGTTAAATAAATAAAATAAATTAATTCAAAATAAATTATAGATAACAAATATAATAATTATACACATTTCATCTCAAATCCTGGTCGACTCTTTCCTTTTCATGTCACATGGTATATGATAAAACATTATTAAATAAGGTTTAGTTTGACTAAAGAAATTAAAAAAACTTAGTTTTAACCAGAGACAACGTAATTTTACCTTCACAAAAATAAGGTAAAATACCTTATGCATTATTTTATGAAACTGATAGCCAAAATATTATTCCTATCGGGCAAGTGCGGTTCCGTGTCAGCGTAAAATAATATTCACACCCTCACTCAAGGGATTGAACAAAACTGAACTCGTGCACACTCCCCCTGGGTGTTTTTGTGCAAAAATAAATTATACATAATTTTGCGTACAAATAAGGTATTGAAAACCACAGTTGAAAACGCAGATTAGTTTTTTGTTTGCCATCTTTGTATTTTATAATGCTAAGTGTGTCCATAATATTATATTATAGAATACACTATTACATATACATTATTTTATACTTGCTGTCTCGGCGGACGTTGTTATGCAAGATGTTTTATATTTAACGAAAAAAATATAAATAATCATATTATAGCTCTTGTCACTCAGAAGTTAATAGTTTTACATAAGAATTTTTAAAATCTGTCCAGTAATTTATCTATTACAAACAAATAAAGACTCAAAACTTTCCTCTCTATAATATTAGTTAACATAGATATGTACGAGTATATAGAAGATAGTGTGTGCCCATAGACTTGCATTTAAATCGCAAAACATGGTATAGCGAAATAGTGTATTTATTCATCATTTTACCTTGCTTTATTCAACCTTGATTATATCATTCTAACTGCTTATTGCGTAACAAGGAGTAACAATGTTCATTCCATTAAACAATACCGTCGTATCTCGTATAAATTTATTTTCATACCTAATTAAACAAAGGAGCTATCTTTATTTAAAGTTCACATTAATTTGTTAAAGACTATCTACCTATTATAAAGGCTTTGAATCACACCCTGACTGTTAAATCTAGTGCGCTTATTTTCAATTTACTGGATTCATTGTAAATGGACCCTTTAAAAGCTTTCTCGAAAGCTAATGAAAGTTATTTATAAGATTAAAGTACGATACTTTGTTAGATGCAGCCCCAATTTTTTTCGAGAAGTTTCGAGAGCATCCATTTGTACTTTATACCGAATGAGAGCACGGCCTGCTTTTATTTAACCAGCTTCCATATTAGGCGTCTCATAGAAAGGGCTCACATTTTATTTTAAAATATTTAACAGTGTCAACTGTGTGTTGATATTGTTATTTATTTTATAGTTAGTACTGAAGTTTATCCAGCAATGTTTGTTTTATATTTTTATATTAGAGATGACCCTTGTGGCGCAATGGTTACCATGCCGGAGCGCCGCACCGAGGGTCCTGGGTTCGATTCCCGGCGAGGCGGATATTTGTATGATGAGTTTGAATTTCTGTTCTCGGTCTGGGTGTGAATGTCCTTGTCTTGTGTGTTGTCCATGGCACCTACGACACAGGGAATCCTAGTGTGGGGCTATGAGTGTGAATCGTTATTTATTATTAATTTATTTATATGTAAAAGTAAAGTAAATATACCAAATATTTTTTTAAATAACTTACCCAATAGTTCCGCGAAATTCCCACATCACCTTCTACATAATTGTCTTATCTCCACAAGAATAATAAATGTCGTAACATAATAGTACATATTAGTAGGTAATTATAAAAATAAAAAAAAACATTGTCGCCTGTGAGTCACCAGAAGGGCCCACTGAAAATCAGCGCCGTTGCAAACGCTGCGGCAATACGCTGAGTGGGTATCATTCTCTGGCACAACACACGCGAACATTGTATCGTAGTCCATAATTATGTTCAATATGTTACCTGAATTTCGTTGTGTGTGTCAGAAATAAATCTTTTCTTTCTTTCTTTCTGTTTGTTTAATTTAATCTGACTTTGTGAGGACAATTGCTGTTGGCTCTATCAGATTTTGTGGCTTCGGAAAAAGCCCGCTTGGAAAGGCAAAGAGAACCGACCAGGTTGTTTGTGATGTCTTAATTGTGTTTTGTGACCAATTATTAATTCGTCTACAACATTTAGACATGACATTTATTATCATAAATAATGTTCGACACATTGTTCTAATGTAGGTACTAATATACTAACATACAACCAAAGAAGTTCTTACGCGGACTTGAAATCCCGGCTAATATCCTTTCGCATGTTCCGGTCGCGATATTGCGTGAGAAATCCTTGTTTATACACTTCCGGGACCATTTGTTGGGACTCATTGACCGGAACAGGAAATATCTGGGCCAATAAAATATGGAAGACGTCGGGCTAGGAACATTATTGTAGTGTTGGGGTTTCTTTTGGGGTTTTTTGTTGACATAAATAAAGCGATTTAAGGAGCACACTGCAGCCAGTTATCGGCTATTTAGGTCTTTCAGTTTAGCAGTCAATACTCAGGTTATAAAACAAAAAGGAGTCAGTACCTACTTCAAATTAAAGTTTGCATGGAAACTTCATTTATACTTATCAGTTTGCTTATCTATACTAATATTGTAAAGAGGAAAGATTTGATTGTTTGTTTGCACAATCAAATCTTTCTTGTGAACCTCTGAGCATATGAATATGACGCGTTGTGCGCAATATTCACCTCAATTTCACGGAAAATGACATGGAAACTGCTCATAGATTCGATACTTTGATTTGATATGATTTGATTTAAGTTTGCTTTAGGCATACTATTTTCTATGATAACATAGATACTAGCTATGCCTGCGACGTATTTGCATGGGAAATTCCCACGTAAGTCCCGCGATGGACAGGACTCATATTATGGGTATTTTCGTCGACAAAATTAGGTATATTTCATGCCCTTATATTATCGCTAGTTTGCCGCTAGACACACTGTATATGTATATATAGATATCTATATATGTATGTTAACTATCCAAATTATTATCATACTGATATAATGTGAAAGTTTGTTAATCTTTCACGCGAAAACTACTGAACGGATTTTCATAAAATTTTGCAAACTAATAGACCATGATCTGAAGTAGAAAATAAGATATTATCCCAAAACCACGGACAAACTCACGAGCAGAGCGCTAGTAGGTAATAATGACAAAATAAACCGCCGACCAAAAATCTCTACACTAATATTGGAATAAAGAACATGTTTATCCGACTCCCATTCGATTGCAGATCGCTGTGTAAGAATGTTCTAAACAACGCCATTAGGTGATTCTACAAATATTATCGCAGCTATCAGAAGCGCAAACATCGCGCGGCATCTCTAAACGTATTGAATGGCAGAACAAACAATAACGAGAGACCCTTGTAGTAGGTTACACAACTATACACTCATTGACAGTACAGTCCTGAGGAAATTAGTAATTATACTATAACTATATAAAAATAAAAATAAAATAAAATAAGCCTTTATTACTGTCACAAAATTTTCAAAAATAGGTTTTTTTTTTTACAATTATTTAACTGAAATAATAGCAATTTTTAAAATTGAATATACCTATTTTTTTATATTTTATCTATTAACGACGATATCGACGACTACGATGATCGACGATCGGTTTCAAACAACAGCTTGTCCTTCGACATAGGCCTCCTCTAAAGATTTCCACTTCAATCTGTCTCTCGCTGTTCTCATCCATACTGGACCAGCCACCTTTTTCATGTCATCTTCCCAACGTTTCGTTTGTTGCCCTTTGCTTCTTTTTCCACTTCTGGGGTACCACTATGTTACTATTTTTGTCCATTTCTCATTTGTCTCTCTTAGCATATGTCCTGTCCATCTCCATTTTAATTTCTTGCATGTCTTTTTTGCATCTTTAAATTTAGTAGTATTTTTTATTTCTTCTAACTTTATTTTATCCCTTCTTTTTATTCCAATCACACTTCTCTGTATTCCGTTTTGACATACATTTATTTTATTCATTAAATTTTCTGTTAATTATTAATTATAATATACTAATTATAATATTATATAATATTATTAATTATAATATTATATAATATTATTAATTATACTATTAACCGTATTTAAATATTAGCCACGAAAAAAATTAAAAAGAAAAAACTCATTATATTTTTTTCATTTTGACAATATACCTAACGTCTGGTCGTCGCTGTTATGAATTTTGATTACTGTCATGTCTTTAGTAGCACTCGCAAGGTTAAGACAAATCGATTGATGTAAAAATTATCCAAATCCGTCAACGCGTTTGATCTTTACAACGCCACATAGGAACAAACATACATAGAGTGATAAACACCTTTCTTTGCGTCGTGCAGTTGGATAAAAACATTAATAACACACTATATAAACATCAAAACAATTGATTTAAGCATTATAAACATTGGAAGCGGTGCTATTGTATTGCAACAGAGAGTGAAACTTGAATGAATAATATGTAATTTATATAATATATTATATTAAATAAAATGTGACATATAAACTCGTATATATTATTTTACTGTAAAAATGACAAGTAAATACAAAATTAAATTAATTTAGGGTTTTAACCAGAATTTTATTATATTATAAATTTTTTATTAGACAATATAACGTGACCCATTTTTCCAACAAGTCCTGAATTTTTCCCGTATGTCATAGCCAACCTTCCTGACATAGATACTTTTATCATATGTACCGTCAAATACAATCCGCGATTCCTACGCAAAGAGAACAAAACAACTGGTCTAATTATTTTGGGGATATAGATGAAATTTTAATGTATTTTGCATGTTTTGTACTCGGGGGAACGATTTTTGTTTGCTCAAATTTTCTACTGAAATTGCTTATTCAGAGGCATATTTCACATGAATTATTTATTAAGTCTGAGCGCTCATAGGGAGACTGGTTTCGATCGTAATCGATCTACAAACATCGTCGGATTAGTTCGGGAATTGAATAGCTGTCCTCTTATACACTAAGTTTGTCCAGCAGTGGACATTAAAAGGCTGTTAGATAGATAGATAGATAAAGGTCTAATCAAACGCTTAAGTCGGTTTTAAACTTCTTGGGTTGACTTCTTAATGCTCCATCTGTCTTATGGTACAATTATTGTCACTAACGACTTCTATAACATCTAAACACTGAGGTGTGAAGAAACAAGCTATGGTTTCTTAAATTTTTTTTGCAAGTAAAGAACCTCATGGACATCAAATAGTCCCAGGGTAACTGGATGATCAATTACTGATGAAATCTTCATCCATTAGTTAACAGAAATTCTCATTCACAGCAGAGTTTAGTTTGAATTTAACGTAAAACAACTCGTATTATTAAACCTGCAACTACCTCGCACTTAAAATAACAGGTTATTTTTCTTCTATTAGAAGCTATTACCCATCAGGCGATAACAATCGATGGGAAAGCCGGCTGCTACCATGAATCATTGAGGCGGCGGTCGATGCAGTCTGCACGCCATCGCGCCATGGTGGCGTTGAACTTGAATAAATAAGTATGGGTAGACAACATTCGTTTTAACCTCTGACGTGAAAACCTTTCTTTTGTTCTAAGTTTTAATGCGCTTATTGCTGTTAAATGTTTGGGTTTTATTCTCAACACTTAGACGCAGTTTAGAACTTCACAGTTTTTAATTTATTTTATTTTGGTACAATACAGTCCAACACCGTTAGCAGAGTAGCCAGACGTCATTACAATTTTCTTAAAGTTTTTTTTAATATCATAGAGTAAGTATACTATAAATAGTTATATCATACACAGCGTACTAAATATTTTGTACCAACTAAATAATTCAAAATCTTTTTCAATGCAATTATATCATAGTTATTTAGGAAATCTACCTTTATACTAGCTTCATTTACTGCATGAGATATGTCAGGTCTAGTTCTAGTTAATAAATACAATAATTCGCCTACATATTCTCTATATGGAAAATTTATAATATTTGCGAAGTCTGTTTTGCCTAAGTCCATATTTTATCAGTATAACAACGAGTACTAATAGGTTTAGTGTCATAGATATTAAAGTTTTAAAGTAAAATTTTGGTGTAAGTTTCCTGCTTCAATATTATACCAGTGTTATCTCTTTTTATTTCTAAGCCAACAAAATTTTTAGGATCCCCACAAATTTTAATTTCAAATTCCTTTTCTAAGCAACATAATATTTTATCTAAGTCTTGTTTACTTTCAACAAATAGTAAGATCATCATTTACATAATTATATAGCGCATATAATATTTCTTTTTGAATTTACAACAAACACAAACATGGGGTCCTTCAAGAAGCGGGTCTATTGTCATCTTCTTGGCCGGCAACGCGTTGATGACGCCCCTGGTGTCGCTAATGTCCATGGGCGGCGGTGATCACTTACCATCAGGTGACCCGTCTGCTCGTTTGCCTGCTCAAAGCATAAAAAAAAATTTACAAACACACAATAATCAGTTTTCAAAGGATGTAATCTCAAAATTATTAGACACTGTTATAGCAAATAAAGTTTTGAAAAATGATTGACGTACCACTGGACTGTAGATGTTAGTGTAATCTATACCTCTCTGCTCAAAGCCTCTCATAACAAGTAGTGTTTTATACATACCCTCATCCTTTACACGAAATACCCATTTATTGGTAAGTATTTCTTTACCCTTTGCTTCTTGTATGTCCACTAGATCCCATGTATTATTTTTATGTAGCGACTCCTTTTCCGAATCTACCGTCCCATATATTTTCCCAATTTTCTTTATCCTCACACTTTGCAGCCTCCGTATATGTAAGTAGTACATGATCAATTAGTCTGTTTGGTATTTTCCTTATTTTTTTGCTTGTTCTTAGTTCTGATCCAACAGTTTTTCCACTCTGTGAGTTTTCTGGAACATTGCTTTCACTTTCCTTATTCTGTTCAATATCCTCTGAATCGGAGTCTGAATATATTGCCTCTCCCTACATTTCTTCTTGTAATTTAGATTCAAATAGTAGTGCTCTGACCTTATCTAGCTGTAGGGAACAGGTTTTTAAACTTACGGAATCTTTTTAATCTCATAATATGTAACATACACTTGACTGTCTATGAACGTTCTTATTAACATGTTTTATCTTACCATTGTAGTAAAGTAACAAAAAAGCCGTCGAATAACACAAAATTTTCTTTAAAATGTCACAATATCATTCCTTTTTTCGGTTTAAGTAAAATAAAATTGTACAGTAGCATCTCTCGAAAAGTAACCTCATCTATAGTATACAACAAAAGTCGTGTTTATTTTCATCATGTTTATTTTCATCATGTATATCAGGACGTGGCGCAGCAATACAATCCCGTTCACGGTCGAGAGGAACATTTCATTTGTTTTATTGATATTTTTGTCACCCGACAGGAAGGTAAGGAAATTGAGAAAAGATGGGACTTGGGAGCGTGGCGAACACACGGATTTATATCTGGTTTTTGACGGCCGCGATGTTTTATCTATTGTAGTTTTGAAGCAATTAAATCTACTACCTCGTAACAATGACCACAAAAGTAAGTAAGTCGTCAAAAATATTCTTGTAATGTTTGAAAATGAAGTATATAAAGTAAAATATTAAAACACTAAAAATTAACAAAATTAAATAAATCAACCATTTGGTATGGTTTGGTAATATGGGTCGAGTCAAAACTTTAGTGTCACACAGTGAATCATAGTGTGGGGTTTAAGTATGTATTTATTTATACATAATGGTTTATTTTACGATATTTTTCTAGGCACGCGTTGTAGTATAACGTCTTTCCTTATATGATTTTAAACTAAACTCATTGGAGATTGAACACATTTTACTCTGATATGGGTACTTACGATCTTTTGACTGAAGTCACGTAGTTCACGTAGTCACGGCTGAACTGACAGTTCAAAAAGTAAAATATCTTCTTGTGTAGTTTCATTGTAAACGATTTCCCGACGCGAGTGGCCGAGGGCGGCGGAAGCGTGCCATTTAGAGCCGGAATGCACTCCCAATTCCTACCCAATTCTCCTAACTTCATTCGGTTATAGTTTGGGGTGTGTTTTCCAAGCATTTTCCTCATTTTTATGAAGTTTTATTTGTAAAACGTAACAAGTGGGAACTTATGTTACTCGTAATATCTGTTTGTTAAGTCATAATTAATAACATTATCAGTGGT
Source organism: Thymelicus lineola (assembly GCA_963932265.1). Lineage (NCBI taxonomy): Eukaryota > Metazoa > Arthropoda > Insecta > Lepidoptera > Hesperiidae > Thymelicus > Thymelicus lineola. Next base: position 1,268,568 of record OZ010693.1, on the reverse strand, counting down.
ACTAAGGTTTTGACAGCGGGCTTCAAGAAGGGTTTGGGCTTAAATGCAAAATTCATCTGTAATTTTACAAAGCTGTTTTGTCAGTTAACATCTAGCAGTAAATATTGAAAATAAATATTGAAAATATTTACTGCTAGATGTTAAAGAGTTTAGTTTTACGGACAGTTTAGCTTTATAACCACATCAGTGACCATTCTTGTTTTAATGATGTTAACGTTTTCCTCTATATTAACTTAGCGTATTTGCTAGTTATTTCCAACAATATGTTTGTTACCGAACAATTTTACCCCGCAAGGAGTCAATAAAGGTAAACAAACATCCAATCCTCCAATCTAAGTGTCATTTGGCGCCGAACACAAGTAATTGAATATCATGGTGGTTCTGCATTGTTCTATGGTGGCATTGTTTTCACAACGCCATTGCAAAAACCCCTTTAATCGTAAAACGATGGGGTGTTGTACAAAGCTTAATTAATCATTAAGGGAACCGAGTCAATGGGTTGAAAATCGATTAATTATTTTGTTTGTAGTAATTTTAATCAGAATGAGTAAGCATCGCTGTTATTAAATCGCTTTTTAGAGTTCCGTACGAAAAACTAAAAAGGAACCCTTTTAGGATCACCCGTGCGTCTGGGCGAACGCTGTTTACAGCCAATTTACTCCGAAACTACTGGACCAAATGAGTTAAAATTTGACACTCATGTACTTTTTTGTGACCCAAAGACGAAGGTATAAAGTAAACAACTGAATTTTGAAAAAAAAGACTAAATCAAAATTAAACAAAACCTGTTTTGCAAACCTATCGTGTCGTATGTCAAATGAAAGGGCTTGTTGTATGGATCTCAAATATATTTTTGTTATAGTTCCACAGTAGACAGTTTTAAAAGTTTTTAAGAACTAAAATTAAAGCCAAAAATTTACCATTCCCCCCCTTGACTCTGAAAGTATTGGCGCTAGAATTTTGAAAAAATACATAGAATAGTTCTTTCCTTAAATATAACAGAAAAACCTATGAGAAGTCTATGGTCTTAGCGATAATTACATAATCAACGTACGGAACTCTCTCCAAGCGAGTTTAAGAGCCATTTCGCGGTTAGACGCGCGGAATGAAGAATTTGATGTCAAAAATTAGTATCATAAGAAAGATATTAATGCTGGCAAATGAACTCATAAAATAGATCAATCCTTCATCTTGGATCTTCATTTACCGGAATTTTGAAAATATTAATTTGTTTCTGCGCAACTGTCAATCTAGCGTAACTATTTTTCAGCAAAAGGACGACAGAGTCAATTTCATACACTGATTTTCTTTATTAAGTTTTATTAAATTGAGTAAAAAAAAATGTCTAGAGAACACTCATATATTATATTTTGCATTTATTACAAGGGATATACGATTACTATAATATTCGTTTCAAAATTAATTCAATAACATTACCAATTTTCATGGTTTATGCCATGACTTTACCATCGATTTTTGTATTCAAGAAAGCGTATTTCCCATCAAAAATTTATGTAGTAATAAAATTTGGTCTTTGTCGAATATGACACGTAATTTTTTTTTATCTTACTGCAAAAAATAATTTATTAAAACGAATTTACTTTACCATATAAAGATACGAACTGGCGCGAAATCAAATCAGTCGTGCGGCAGCACTCTTGGACGTCGGACCTATGTCAATTTTTGCTTTAGCCATCTAAGGAATAGATTTCGTAAAAGTAACGTAATTATATTGCCATTGAACAGTCTTGATCACGTGAGAATTTTTAGTTACAGTCAATTGTATTATTTTTAGTTTTCTATAATTTTCAGGGTTTTGTAGTCAAATCGGAATCATGTCTAGTCCGTTCGTTATTTCAACCGGCCGGCTAGCCCGTCCGGCCGTCCGTCCTTCCGTCCGTCCGTCTGTCCGTTCCGTATGATTTTTTCTTCGTCTACCCCTTAATGTGGGGTATCGTTGAAAAGGTCTTTCAAAAATATTATAGGTTTCAAAAGACCATTTTTCAATTCAGGGGTCCGTTTGCGTAATATTCTGCTTTAAACATCTTTGGTTTGAAGAAAACAATAGAAATTAAGTAACTATTTCTTTCCAATTTATGTAGTGTAAGTAGTAACGGAGAAAATCACGAACATACATATGTACAAAATATAACTATATCTATACTAATCTATACTATTACTATTGTAATATTATAAAGGTGAAAAGTTTGTTTGTTTGTTTGGTTGAACGCGCTAATCTCAGGAACTACTGGTTTGAATTGAAAAATTCTTTTTGTATTGGATAGTTCATTTATCGAAGAAGGCTTTAGGCTATCGGATTTTTGGAAATTCAACCCCTATTGGGTTGGAAGTCACTGCTGTAATTTGAAATAAAACATTGTCCGTTTTTAGACATTAGTTACTGTTTACAGTATTTAGGTTTTTTGTTATATGTGTAAATTACATATTTACATAGAAAAAAAATAATAAATAATTATAACTTGTATACACATACCCTTTATTTATACAACTTTTAGATCAATCTGTACTTTATAGAGTTCCGTACCCAAACGGTGTCAACGGGACCCTATTGCTAAGCCAAAATGTTGGAATGATAGAAGCTCCGACATTAGTCAGCTATAGTCACTTATTATTAGTCAAAGATAATACATTCGTTGTTTGGAAACTCTCGTGCACCCAAGTTCCGTCAACTCCCCAAAACTCACGTATCTCAAATACACAACACAAATACAAATCAGGCTTTGTGAACTTGGCACCCGAATTTGGAAAATTTAAATTTTTTTTCTTGATTCTTATAGGTTTTAGTCTGTAGTTGATTGTAGTAACTTTTTTTTCATTTGTAGTAGCTCTAAAAAAAAATTACAGAATTTTGAAAAAAAACTTGGCACCCGACTTTTGAAAAATTGAAATTTAATACTTGATTCATAAAAAGAATCGTTTGTAGTTGATTGTAGTGAAAAAATTTTTGTTTGTAGTAAGAAAAATTAAGTATTTTTTTTGTATTTTAAGTTACTGTGACTTAATATAAAAATTGTTTTTTGTGTTTCTTGTATATTTTAGTATGTAGTTGATAGTAGTATTTTTCTTTTTTTTTTAAGTAGCTCCAAAAATTTTTAAGCGATTTTTTTGTTATTTTTATTTGTAGTAGCCATTTTTTCGTTTGTAGTAACTCTTTTTCGTTTGTAGTTAGTAGTTTTCGTTTGAAGTATCAATTTTTTCGTTTTTAGTTAGAATTTTTCGTTTGTAGTAGTAATTTTTTTAATTGTAGTTCGATTGTAGTTAGTAGTTTTCGTTTGAAGTAGCGATTTCTTCGTTTGTAGTAACTTACTTTCGGTTGTAGTTAGTAGTTTTCGTTTGTAGTAGCATTTTTTTTTAATTTTTTCGTTTGTAGTAACTTTATTTCGTTTGTAGTATAAACTTTTTCGTTTGTAGTAACTTCTTATCGTTTGTAGTAAGTAGTTTTCATTTGTAGTAACTTTATTTCGTTTGTAGTATCAATTTTTTCGTTTGTAGTAACTTCCTATCGTTTGTAGTAAGTAGTTTTCGTTTGTAGTAGTATTTTTTTTGTTTGTAGTAACTTCTTTTCGTTTGTAGTTAGAGGTTTTCGTTTGTAGTAGCGATTTTTTTCAATTTTTTCGTTTGTAGTAACTTTATTTCGTTTGGAGTATCAATTTTTTCGTTTGTAGTAACTTCTGTTCGTTTGTAATAACTTCTTTTCGTTTGTAGTGACTTCTTATCATTTAAAGTAAGTAGCTTTCGTTTGTAGTAGTATTATTTTTGTTAATAGTAACTTTATTTCGCTTGTAGTAAGTAGTTTTCGTTTGTAGTAGTATTTTTTTTGGTTGTTGTAAGTTCTTTTCGTTTGTAGTTAGTGGTTTTTATTTGTAGTAGCGTTTTTTTCCAATTTTTTCGTTTGTAGTAACTTTATTTCGTTTGGAGTATCAATTTTTTCGTTTGTAGTAACTTCTATTCGTTTGTAGTGACTTCGTTTCGTTTGGAGTGACTTCTTATCGTTTAAAGTAAGAAGTTTTTGTTTGTAGTAGTATTATTTTTGTTTGTAGTAACTTTATTTCGCTTGTAGAAAGTAGTTTTCGTTTGTAGTAGTATTTTTTTTGGTTGTTGTAAGTTCTTTTCGTTTGTAGTTAGTGGTTTTCATTTGTAGTAGCGATTTTTTCAAATTTTTTCGTTTGTAGTAACTTTATTTCGTTTGAAGTATCAATTTTTTCGTTTGTAGTAACTTCTATTCGTTTGTAGTGACTTCGTTTCGTTTGTAGTGACTTCTTATCGTTTAAAGTAAGAAGTTTTCGTTTGTAGTAGTATTATTTTTGTTTGTAGTAACTTTATTTCGCTTGTAGTAAGTAGTTTTCGTTTGTAGTAGTATTTTTTTTGGTTGTTGTAAGTTCTTTTCGTTTATTGTTAGTGGTTTTCATTTGTAGTAGCGATTTTTTCCAATTTTTTCGTTTGTAGTAACTTTATTTCGTTTGTAGTATCAATTTTTTCGTTTGTAATAACTTCTATTCATTTGTAGTGACTTCTTTTCGTTTGTAGTGACTTCTTATCGTTTAAAAAAAGTAGCTTTCGTTTGTAGTAGTATTATTTTTGTTTGTAGTAACTTTATTTCGCTTGTAGTAAGTAGTTTTCGTTTGTAGTAGTATTTTTTTTGGTTGTTGTAAGTTCTTTTCGTTTGTAGTTAGTGGTTTTCATTTGTAGTAGCGATTTTTTCCAATTTTTTCGTTTGAAGTAACTTTATTTCGTTTGGAGTATCAATTTTTTCGTTTGTAGTAACTTCTGTTCGTTTGTAATAACTTCTTTTCGTTTGTAGTGACTTCTTATCATTTAAAGTAAGTAGCTTTCGTTTGTAGTAGTATTATTTTTGTTAATAGTAACTTTATTTCGCTTGTAGTAAGTAGTTTTCGTTTGTAGTAGTATTTTTTTTGGTTGTTGTAAGTTCTTTTCGTTTGTAGTTAGTGGTTTTTATTTGTAGTAGCGTTTTTTTCCAATTTTTTCGTTTGTAGTAACTTTATTTCGTTTGGAGTATCAATTTTTTCGTTTGTAGTAACTTCTATTCGTTTGTAGTGACTTCGTTTCGTTTGGAGTAACTTCTTATCGTTTAAAGTAAGAAGTTTTTGTTTGTAGTAGTATTATTTTTGTTTGTAGTAACTTTATTTCGCTTGTAGAAAGTAGTTTTCGTTTGTAGTAGTATTTTTTTTGGTTGTTGTAAGTTCTTTTCGTTTGTAGTTAGTGGTTTTCATTTGTAGTAGCGATTTTTTCCAATTTTTTCGTTTGTAGTAACTTTATTTCGTATGAAGTATCAATTTTTTCGTTTGTAGTAACTTCTATTCGTTTGTAGTGACTTCGTTTCGTTTGTAGTGACTTCTTATCGTTTAAAGTAAGAAGTTTTCGTTTGTAGTAGTATTATTTTTGTTTGTAAAAACTTTATTTCGCTTGTAGTAAGTAGTTTTCGTTTGTAGTAGTATTTTTTTTGGTTGTTGTAAGTTCTTTTCGTTTGTAGTTAGTGGTTTTCATTTGTAGTAGCGTTTTTTTCCAATTTTTTCGTTTGTAGTAACTTTATTTCGTTTGGAGTATCAATTTTTTCGTTTGTAGTGACTTCGTTTCGTTTGTAGTGACTTCTTATCGTTTAAAGTAAGAAGTTTTCGTTTGTAGTAGTATTTTTTTTGGTTGTTGTAAGTTCTTTTCGTTTGTAGTTAGTGGTTTTCATTTGTAGTAGCGTTTTTTTCCAATTTTTTCGTTTGTAGTAACTTTATTTCGTTTGGAGTATCAATTTTTTCGTTTGTAGTAACTTCTGTTCGTTTGTTATAACTTCTTTTCGTTTTTAGTGACTTCTTATCATTTAAAGTAAGTAGCTTTCGTTTGTAGTAGTATTATTTTTGTTTGTAGTAACTTTATTTCGCTTGTAGTAAGTAGTTTTCGTTTGTAGTAGTATTTTTTTTGGTTGTTGTAAGTTCTTTTTATTTGTAGTTAGTGGTTTTCATTTGTAGTAGCGTTTTTTTCCAATTTTTTCGTTTGTAGTAACTTTATTTCGTTTGGAGTATCAATTTTTTCGTTTGTAGTAACTTCTGTTCGTTTGTAATAACTTCTTTTCGTTTGGAGTAACTTCTTATCGTTTAAAGTAAGAAGTTTTTGTTTGTAGTAGTATTATTTTTGTTTGTAGTAACTTTATTTCGCTTGTAGAAAGTAGTTTTCGTTTGTAGTAGTATTTTTTTTGGTTGTTGTAAGTTCTTTTCGTTTGTAGTTAGTGGTTTTCATTTGTAGTAGCGATTTTTTCCAATTTTTTCGTTTGTAGTAACTTTATTTCGTATGAAGTATCAATTTTTTCGTTTGTAGTAACTTCTATTCGTTTGTAGTGACTTCGTTTCGTTTGTAGTGACTTCTTATCGTTTAAAGTAAGAAGTTTTCGTTTGTAGTAGTATTATTTTTGTTTGTAAAAACTTTATTTCGCTTGTAGTAAGTAGTTTTCGTTTGTAGTAGTATTTTTTTTGGTTGTTGTAAGTTCTTTTCGTTTGTAGTTAGTGGTTTTCATTTGTAGTAGCGTTTTTTTCCAATTTTTTCGTTTGTAGTAACTTTATTTCGTTTGGAGTATCAATTTTTTCGTTTGTAGTGACTTCGTTTCGTTTGTAGTGACTTCTTATCGTTTAAAGTAAGAAGTTTTCGTTTGTAGTAGTATTTTTTTTGGTTGTTGTAAGTTCTTTTCGTTTGTAGTTAGTGGTTTTCATTTGTAGTAGCGTTTTTTTCCAATTTTTTCGTTTGTAGTAACTTTATTTCGTTTGGAGTATCAATTTTTTCGTTTGTAGTAACTTCTGTTCGTTTGTTATAACTTCTTTTCGTTTTTAGTGACTTCTTATCATTTAAAGTAAGTAGCTTTCGTTTGTAGTAGTATTATTTTTGTTTGTAGTAACTTTATTTCGCTTGTAGTAAGTAGTTTTCGTTTGTAGTAGTATTTTTTTTGGTTGTTGTAAGTTCTTTTTATTTGTAGTTAGTGGTTTTCATTTGTAGTAGCGTTTTTTTCCAATTTTTTCGTTTGTAGTAACTTTATTTCGTTTGGAGTATCAATTTTTTCGTTTGTAGTAACTTCTGTTCGTTTGTAATAACTTCTTTTCGTTTGTAGTGACTTCTTATCATTTAAAGTAAGTAGCTTTCGTTTGTAGTAGTATTATTTTTGTTTGTAGTAACTTTATTTCGCTTGTAGTAAGTAGTTTTCGTTTGTAGTAGTATTTTTTTTGGTTGTTGTAAGTTCTTTTCGTTTGTAGTTAGTGGTTTTCATTTGTAGTAGCGTTTTTTTCCAATTTTTTCGTTTGTAGTAACTTTATTTCGTTTGGAGTATCAATTTTTTCGTTTGTAGTAACTTCTGTTCGTTTGTAATAACTTCTTTTCGTTTGTAGTGACTTCTTATCATTTAAAGTAAGTAGCTTTCGTTTGTAGTAGTATTATTTTTGTTTGTAGTAACTTTATTTCGCTTGTAGTAAGTAGTTTTCGTTTGTAGTAGTATTTTTTTTGGTTGTTGTAAGTTCTTTTCGTGTATAGTTAGTGGTTTTCATTTGTAGTAGCGATTTTTTTCAATTTTTTCGTTTGTAGTAACTTTATTTCGTTTGTAGTATCAATTTTTTCGTTTGTAGTAACTTCTATTCGTTTGTAGTGACTTCGTTTCGTTTGTAGTGACTTCTTATCGTTTAAAGTAAGAAGTTTTCGTTTGTAGTAGTATTATTTTTGTTTGTAGTAACTTTATTTCGTTTGGAGTATCAATTTTTTCGTTTGTAGTAACTTCTGTTCGTTTGTAATAACTTCTTTTCATTTGTAGCGACTTCTTATCATTTAAAGTAAGTAGCTTTCGTTTGTAGTAGTATTATTTTTGTTTGTAGTAACTTTATTTCGCTTGTAGTAAGTAGTTTTCGTTTGTAGTAGTAATTTTTTTGGTTGTTGTAAGTTCTTTTCGTTTGTAGTTAGTGGTTTTCATTTGTAGTAGCGCTTTTTTCCAATTTTTTCGTTTGTAGTAACTTTATTTCGTTTGAAGTATCAATTTTTTCGTTTGTAGTAACTTCTATTCGTTTGTAGTGACTTCGTTTCGTTTGGAGTGACTTCTTATCGTTTAAAGTAAGAAGTTTTTGTTTGTAGTAGTATTATTTTTGTTTGTAGTAACTTTATTTCGCTTCTAGAAAGTAGTTTTCGTTTGTAGTAGTATTTTTTTTAGTTGTTGTAAGTTCTTTTCGTTTGTAGTTAGTGGTTTTCATTTGTAGTAGCGATTTTTTTCCAATTTTTTCGTTTGTAGTAACTTTATTTCGTTTGAAGTATCAATTTTTTCGTTTGTAGTAACTTCTATTCGTTTGTAGTGACTTCGTTTCGTTTGTAGTGACTTCTTATCGTTTAAAGTAAGAAGTTTTCGTTTGTAGTAGTATTATTTTTGTTTGTAGTAACTTTATTTCGCTTGTAGTAAGTAGTTTTCGTTTGTAGTAGTATTTTTTTTGGTTGTTGTAAGTTCTTTTCGTTTATTGTTAGTGGTTTTCATTTGTAGTAGCGATTTTTTCCAATTTTTTCGTTTGTAGTAACTTTATTTCGTTTGTAGTATCAATTTTTTCGTTTGTAATAACTTCTATTCATTTGTAGTGACTTCTTTTCGTTTGTAGTGACTTCTTATCGTTTAAAAAAAGTAGCTTTCGTTTGTAGTAGTATTATTTTTGTTTGTAGTAACTTTATTTCGCTTGTAGAAAGTAGTTTTCGTTTGTAGTAGTATTTTTTTTGGTTGTTGTAAGTTCTTTTCGTTTGTAGTTAGTGGTTTTCATTTGTAGTAGCGATTTTTTCCCATTTTTTCGTTTGAAGTAACTTTATTTCGTTTGGAGTATCAATTTTTTCGTTTGTAGTAACTTCTATTCGTTTGTAGTGACTTCGTTTCGTTTGGAGTGACTTCTTATCGTTTAAAGTAAGAAGTTTTTGTTTGTAGTAGTATTATTTTTGTTTGTAGTAACTTTATTTCGCTTCTAGAAAGTAGTTTTCGTTTGTAGTAGTATTTTTTTTAGTTGTTGTAAGTTCTTTTCGTTTGTAGTTAGTGGTTTTCATTTGTAGTAGCGATTTTTTCCAATTTTTTCGTTTGTAGTAACTTTATTTCGTTTGAAGTATCAATTTTTTCGTTTGTAGTAACTTCTATTCGTTTGTAGTGACTTCGTTTCGTTTGTAGTGACTTCTTATCGTTTAAAGTAAGAAGTTTTCGTTTGTAGTAGTATTATTTTTGTTTGTAGTAACTTTATTTCGCTTGTAGTAAGTAGTTTTCGTTTGTAGTAGTATTTTTTTTGGTTGTTGTAAGTTCTTTTCGTTTATTGTTAGTGGTTTTCATTTGTAGTAGCGATTTTTTCCAATTTTTTCGTTTGTAGTAACTTTATTTCGTTTGTAGTATCAATTTTTTCGTTTGTAATAACTTCTATTCATTTGTAGTGACTTCTTTTCGTTTGTAGTGACTTCTTATCGTTTAAAAAAAGTAGCTTTCGTTTGTAGTAGTATTATTTTTGTTTGTAGTAACTTTATTTCGCTTGTAGAAAGTAGTTTTCGTTTGTAGTAGTATTTTTTTTGGTTGTTGTAAGTTCTTTTCGTTTGTAGTTAGTGGTTTTCATTTGTAGTAGCGATTTTTTCCAATTTTTTCGTTTGAAGTAACTTTATTTCGTTTGGAGTATCAATTTTTTCGTTTGTAGTAACTTCTGTTCGTTTGTAATAACTTCTTTTCGTTTGTAGTGACTTCTTATCATTTAAAGTAAGTAGCTTTCGTTTGTAGTAGTATTATTTTTGTTAATAGTAACTTTATTTCGCTTGTAGTAAGTAGTTTTCGTTTGTAGTAGTATTTTTTTTGGTGGTTGTAATTTCTTTTCGTTTGTAGTTAGTGGTTTTTATTTGTAGTAGCGTTTTTTTCCAATTTTTTCGTTTGTAGTAACTTTATTTCGTTTGGAGTATCAATTTTTTCGTTTGTAGTAACTTCTATTCGTTTGTAGTGACTTCGTTTCGTTTGGAGTGACTTCTTATCGTTTAAAGTAAGAAGTTTTTGTTTGTAGTAGTATTATTTTTGTTTGTAGTAACTTTATTTCGCTTGTAGTAAGTAGTTTTCGTTTGTAGTAGTATTTTTTTTGGTTGTTGTAAGCTCTTTTCGTGTATAGTTAGTGGTTTTCATTTGTAGTAGCGATTTTTTCCAATTTTTTCGTTTGTAGTAACTTTATTTCGTTTGTTGTATCAATTTTTTCGTTTCTAGTAACTTCTATTCGTTTGTAGTGACTTCTTTTCGTTTGTAGTGACTTCTTATCGTTTAAATTAAGTAGCTTTCGTTTGTAGTAGTATTATTTTTGTTTGTAGTAACTTTATTTCGCTTGTAGTAAGTAGTTTTCGTTTGTAGTAGTATTTTTTTTGGTTGTTGTAAGTTCTTTTCGTTTGTAGTTAGTGGTTTTCATTTGTAGTAGCGATTTTTTCCAATTTTTTCGTTTGTAGTAACTTTATTTCGTTTGTATTATCAATTTTTTCGTTTGTAGTAACTTCTATTCATTTGTAGTGACTTCTTTTCGTTTGTAGTGACTTCTTATCGTTTAAAAGTAAGTAGCTTTCATTTGTAGTAGTATTATTTTTGTTTGTAGTAACTTTATTTCGCTTGTAGTAAGTAGTTTTCGTTTGTAGTAGTATTTTTTTTGGTTGTTGTAAGTTCTTTTCGTTTATAGTTAGAGGTTTTCGTTTGTAGTAGCGATTTTTTCCAATTTTTTCGTTTGTAGTAACTTTATTTCGTTTGTAGTATAAATTTTTTCGTTTGTAGTAACTTCTATTTGTTTGTAGTGACTTTTTTTCCTTTGTAGTGACTTCTTATTGTTTAAAGTAAGTAGCTTTCGTTTGTAGTAGTATTATTTTTGTTTGTAGTAACTTTATTTCGCTTGTAGTAAGTAGTTTTCGTTTGTAGTAGTATTTTTTTTGGTTGTTGTAAGTTCTTTTCGTTTGTTGTTAGTGGTCTTCGTTTGTAGTAGCGACTTTTTCCAATTTTTTCGTTTGTAGTAACTTTATTTCGTTTGTAGTATAATTTTTTTCGTTTGTAGTAACTTCTATTTGTTTGTAGTGACTTTTTTTCCTTTGTAGTGACTTCTTATTGTTTAAAGTAAGTAGCTTTCGTTTGTAGTAGTATTATTTTTGTTTGTAGTAACTTTATTTCGCTTGTAGTAAGTAGTTTTCGTTTGTAGTAGTATTTTTTTTGGTTGTTGTAAGTTCTTTTCGTTTGTAGTTAGAGGTTTTCGTTTGTAGTAGCAACTTTTTCCAATTTTTTCGTTTGTAGTAACTTTATTTCGTTTGTAGTATAAATTTTTTCGTTTGTAGTAACTTCTATTCGTTTGTAGTGACTTTTTTTCCTTTGTAGTGACTTCTTATTATTTAAAGTAAGTAGCTTTCGTTTGTAGTAGTATTATTTTTGTTTGTAGTAACTTTATTTCGCTTGTAGTAAGTAGTTTTCGTTTGAAGTAGTATTTTTTTTGGTTGTTGTAAGTTCTTTTCGTTTGTAGTTAGTGGTTTTCGTTTGTAGTAGCGATTTTTTCCAATTTTTTCGTTTGTAGTAACTTTATTTCGTTTGTAGTATAAATTTTTTCGTTTGTAGTAACTTCTATTTGTTTGTAGTGACTTTTTTTCCTTTGTAGTGACTTCTTATTGTTTAAAGTAAGTAGCTTTCGTTTGTAGTAGTATTATTTTTGTTTGTAGTAACTTTATTTCGCTTGTAGTAAGTAGTTTTCGTTTGTAGTAGTATTTTTTTTGGTTGTTGTAAGTTCTTTTCGTTTGTTGTTAGTGGTCTTCGTTTGTAGTAGCGACTTTTTCCAATTTTTTCGTTTGTAGTAACTTTATTTCGTTTGTAGTATAATTTTTTTCGTTTGTAGTTACTTCTATTTGTTTGTAGTGACTTTTTTTCCTTTGTAGTGACTTCTTATTGTTTAAAGTAAGTAGCTTTCGTTTGTAGTAGTATTATTTTTGTTTGTAGTAACTTTATTTCGCTTGTAGTAAGTAGTTTTCGTTTGTAGTAGTATTTTTTTTGGTTGTTGTAAGTTCTTTTCGTTTGTAGTTAGAGGTTTTCGTTTGTAGTAGCGATTTTTTTCAATTTTTTCGTTTGTAGTAACTTTATTTCGTTTGTAGTATAAATTTTTTCGTTTGTAGTAACTTCTATTTGTTTGTAGTGACTTTTTTTCCTTTGTAGTGACTTCTTATTGTTTAAAGTAAGTAGCTTTCGTTTGTAGTAGTATTATTTTTGTTTGTAGTAACTTTATTTCGCTTGTAGTAAGTAGTTTTCGTTTGTAGTAGTATTTTTTTTGGTTGTTGTAAGTTCTTTTCGTTTGTAGTTAGTGGTTTTCGTTTGTAGTAGCGATTTTTTCCAATTTTTTCGTTTGTAGTAACTTTATTTCGTTTGTAGTATCAATTTTTTCGTTTGTAGTAACTTCTATTTGTTTGTAGTGACTTTTTTTCCTTTGTAGTGACTTCTTATTGTTTAAAGTAAGTAGCTTTCGTTTGTAGTAGTATTTTTTTTGGTTTGTAGTAACTTTATTTGGCTTGTAGTAAGTAGTTTTCGTTTGTAGTAGTATTTTTTTTGGTTGTTGTAAGTTCTTTTCGTTTGTAGTTAGTGGTTTTCGTTTGTAGTAGCGATTTTTTCCAATTTTTTCGTTTGTAGTAACTTTATTTCGTTTGTAGTATCAATTTTTTCGTTTGTAGTAACTTCTATTTGTTTGTAGTGACTTTTTTTCCTTTGTAGTGACTTCTAATTGTTTAAAGTAAGTAGCTTTCGTTTGTAGTAGTATTATTTTTGTTTGTAGTAACTTTATTTCGCTTGTAGTAAGTAGTTTTCGTTTGTAGTAGTATTTTTTTTGGTTGTTGTAAGTTCTTTTCGTTTGTAGTTAGAGGTTTTCGTTTGTAGTAGCGATTTTTTCCAATTTTTTCGTTTGTAGTAACTTTATTTCGTTTGTAGTATAAATTTTTTCGTTTGTAGTAACTTCTATTTGTTTGTAGTGACTTTTTTTCCTTTGTAGTGACTTCTTATTGTTTAAAGTAAGTAGCTTTCGTTTGTAGTAGTATTTTTTTGTAAGTAGTAACTTTATTTCGCTTGTAGTTAGTAGTTTTCGTTTGTAGTAGTATTTTTTTTGGTTGTTGTAAGTTCTTTTCGTTTGTAGTTAGAGGTTTTCGTTTGTAGTAGCGATTTTTTCCAATTTTTTCGTTTGTAGTAACTTTATTTCGTTTGTAGTATAAATTTTTTCGTTTGTAGTAACTTCTATTTGTTTGTAGTGACTTTTTTTCCTTTGTAGTGACTTCTTATTGTTTAAAGTAAGTAGCTTTCGTTTGTAGTAGTATTATTTTTGTTTGTAGTAACTTTATTTCGCTTGTAGTAAGTAGTTTTCGTTTGTAGTAGTATTTTTTTTGGTTGTTGTAAGTTCTTTTCGTTTGTAGTTAGTGGTTTTCGTTTGTAGTAGCGATTTTTTCCAATTTTTTCGTTTGTAGTAACTTTATTTCGTTTGTAGTATAAATTTTTTCGTTTGTAGTAACTTCTATTTGTTTGTAGTGACTTTTTTTCCTTTGTAGTGACTTCTTATTGTTTAAAGTAAGTAGCTTTCGTTTGTAGTAGTATTATTTTTGTTTGTAGTAACTTTATTTCGCTTGTAGTAAGTAGTTTTCGTTTGTAGTAGTATTTTTTTTGGTTGTTGTAAGTTCTTTTCGTTTGTAGTTAGAGGTTTTCGTTTGTAGTAGCGATTTTTTCCAATTTTTTCGTTTGTAGTAACTTTATTTCGTTTGTAGTATAAATTTTTTCGTTTGTAGTAACTTCTATTTGTTTGTAGTGACGTTTTTTCCTTTGTAGTGACTTATTATTGTTTAAAGTAAGTAGCTTTCGTTTGTAGTAGTATTTTTTTTGTTTGTAGTAACTTTATTTCGCTTGTAGTAAGTAGTTTTCGTTTGTAGTAGTATTTTTTTTGGTTGTTGTAAGTTCTTTTCGTTTGTAGTTAGAGGTTTTCGTTTGTAGTAGCGATTTTTTCCAATTTTTTCGTTTGTAGTAACAAACAAATAGAAGTTACTACAAACGAAAAAATTGATACTACAAACGAAATAATGTTACTACAAACGAAAAAATTGGAAAAAATTGTTACTACAAACGAAAACCACTAACTACAAACGAAAAGAACGTACAACAACCAAAAAAAATACTACTACAAACGAAAACTACTTACTACAAGCGAAATAAAGTTACTACAAACAAAAAAATACTACTACAAACGAAAGCTACTTACTATAAACAATAAGAAGTCACTACAAAGGAAAAAAAGTCACAACAAACGAATAGAAGTTACTACAAACGAAAAAATTGATACTATAAACGAAATAAAGTTACTACAAACGAAAAAATTGGAAAAAATTGCTACTACAAACGAAAACCACTAACAACAAACGAAAAGAACTTACAACAACCAAAAAAATACTACTACAAACGAAAACTACTTACTACAAGCGAAATAAAGTTACTACAAACAAAAATAATACTACTACAAACGAAAGCCACTTACTTTAAACAATAAGAAGTCACTACAAAGGAAAAAAAGTCACTACAAACAAATAGAAGTTACTACAAACGAAAAAATTTATACTACAAACGAAATAAAGTTACTACAAACGAAAAAATTGGAAAAAATCGCTACTACAAACGAAAACCTCTAACTATAAACGAAAAGAACTTACAACAACCAAAAAAAATACTACTACAAACGAAAACTACTAACTACAAGCGAAATAAAGTTACTACAAACAAAAAAATACTACTACAAACGAAAGCTACTTACTTTAAACAATAAGAAGTCACTACAAAGGAAAAAAAGTCACTACAAACAAATAGAAGTTACTACAAACGAAAAAATTTATACTACAAACGAAATAAAGTTACTACAAACGAAAAAATTGGAAAAAATCGCTACTACAAACGAAAACCTCTAACTACAAACGAAAAGAACTTACAACAACCAAAAAAAATACTACTACAAACGAAAACTACTTACTACAAGCGAAATAAAGTTACTACAAACAAAAATAATACTACTACAAACGAAAGCTACTTACTTTAAACAATTAAAAGTCACTAAAAAGGAAAAAAAGTCACTACAAACAAATAGAAGTTACTACAAACGAAAAAATTGATACTACAAACGAAATAAAGTTACTACAAACGAAAAAATTGGAAAAAATCGCTACTACAAACGAAATCCACTAAATACAAACGAAAAGAACTTACAACAACCAAAAAAAATACTACTACAAACGAAAACTACTTACTACAAGCGAAATAAAGTTACTACAAACAAAAAAAATACTACTACAAACGAAAGCTACTTACTTTAAACAATAAGAAGTCACTACAAAGGAAAAAAAGTCACTACAAACGAATAGAAGTTACTACAAACGAAAAAAATTATACTACAAACGAAATAAAGTTACTACAAACGAAAAAATTGGAAAAAATCGCTACTACAAACGAAAACCACTAACTACAAACGAAAAGAACTTACAACAACCAAAAAAAAATACTACTACAAACGAAAACTACTTACTACAAGCGAAATAAAGTTACTACAAACAAAAATAATACTACTACAAACGAAAGCTACTTACTTTAAACAATAAGAAGTCACTACAAAGGAAAAAAAGTCACTACAAACAAATAGAAGTTACTACAAACGAAAAAATTTATACTACAAACGAAATAAAGTTACTACAAACGAAAAAATTGGAAAAAATCGCTACTACAAACGAAAACCTCTAACTACAAACGAAAAGAACTTACAACAACCAAAAAAAATACTACTACAAACGAAAACTACTAACTACAAGCGAAATAAAGTTACTACAAACAAAAAAAAATACTACTACAAACGAAAGCTACTTACTTTAAACAATAAGAAGTCACTACAAAGGAAAAAAAGTCACTACAAACAAATAGAAGTTACTACAAACGAAAAAATTTATACTACAAACGAAATAAAGTTACTACAAACGAAAAAATTGGAAAAAATCGCTACTACAAACGAAAACCTCTAACTACAAACGAAAAGAACTTACAACAACCAAAAAAAATACTACTACAAACGAAAACTACTTACTACAAGCGAAATAAAGTTACTACAAACAAAAAAAATACTACTACAAACGAAAGCTACTTACTTTAAACAATAAGAAGTCACTACAAAGGAAAAAAAGTCACTACAAACAAATAGAAGTTACTACAAACGAAAAAATTTATACTACAAACGAAAAAATTGGAAAAAATCGCTACTACAAACGAAAACCACTAAATACAAACGAAAAGAACTTACAACAACCAAAAAAAATACTACTACAAACGAAAGCTACTTACTTTAAACAATAAGAAGTCACTACAAAGGAAAAAAAGTCACTACAAACAAATAGAAGTTACTACAAACGAAAAAATTGGAAAAAATCGCTACTACAAACGAAAACCACTAACTACAAACGAAAAGAACTTACAACAACCAAAAAAAATACTACTACAAACGAAAACTACTTACTACAAGCGAAATAAAGTTACTACAAACAAAAATATTACTACTACAAACGAAAGCTACTTACTTTAAATAATAAGAAGTCACTACAAACGAAAACCACTAACTACAAACGAAAAGAACTTACAACAACCAAAAAAAATACTACTACAAACGAAAACTACTTACTACAAGCGAAATAAAGTTACTACAAACAAAAATATTACTACTACAAACGAAAGCTACTTACTTTAAATAATAAGAAGTCACTACAAAGGAAAAAAAGTCACTACAAACAAAATATATAAGTTACTACAAACGAAAAAATTTATACTACAAACGAAATAAAGTTACTACAAACGAAAAAATTGGAAAAAATCGCTACTACAAACGAAAACCACTAACTACAAACGAAAAGAACTTACAACAACCAAAAAAAATACTACTACAAACGAAAACTACTTACTACAAGCGAAATAAAGTTACTACAAACAAAAATAATACTACTACAAACGAAAGCTACTTACTTTAAATAATAAGAAGTCACTACAAAGGAAAAAAAGTCACTACAAACGAATAGAAGTTACTACAAACGAAAAAATTTATACTACAAACGAAATAAAGTTACTACAAACGAAAAAATTGGAAAAAGTTGCTACTACAAACGAAGACCACTAACAACAAACGAAAAGAACTTACAAAAACCAAAAAAAATACTACTACAAACGAAAACTACTTACTACAAGCGAAATAAAGTTACTACAAACAAAAAAAATACTACTACAAACGAAAGCTACTTACTTTAAACAATAAGAAGTCACTACAAAGGAAAAAAAGTCACTACAAACGAAATAAAGTTACTACAAACGAAAAAATTGGAAAAAATCGCTACTATAAATGAAAACCACTAACTACAAATGAAAAGAAGTTACTACAAACAAAAAAAATACTACTACAAACGAAAACTACTTACTACAAGCGAAATAAAATTACTACAAACAAAAAAAAATACTACTACAAACGAAAGCTACTTACTTTAAACAATACGAAGTCACTACAAAGGAAAAAAAGTCACTACAAACGAATAGAAGTTACTACAAACGAAAAAATTTATACTCCAAACGAAATAAAGTTACTACAAACGAAAAAATTGAAAAAAAATGCTACTACAAACGAAAACTACTAACTACAACCGAAATTAAGTTACTACAAACCGAAAATATCGCTACTACAAACGAAAACTACTAACTACAATCGAACTACAATTAAAAAAATTACTACTACAAACGAAAAATTCTAACTACAAACGAAATAAAGTTACTACAAACGAAAAAATAATACTACAAACGAAAACTACTAACTACAAACGAAAAAGAGTTACTACAAACGAAAAAATGGCTACTACAAATAAAAATAACAAAAAAATCGCTTAAATTTTTTTGGAGCTACTTAAAAAAAAAGAAAAATACTACTATCAACTACATACTAAAATATACAAGAAACACAAAAAACAATTTTTATATTAAGTCACAGTAACTTAAAATACAAAAAAATACTTTATTTTTTTTACTACAAAAAAAAATTTTTTCACTACAATCAACTACAAACGATTCTTTTTATGAATAGAGTATTAAATTTCAATTTTTCAAAAGCCGGGTGCCAGGTTTTTTTTCAAAATTCTGTAATTTTTTTTTAGAGCTACTACAAACGAAAAAAAAGTTACTACAATCAACTACAAACTAAAACCTATAAGAATCAAGAAAAAAAATTTAAATTTTACAAAGTCGGGTGCCAAGTTCACAAAGCCAGCTGCTTCATGTAGCCGACGTTCTGAATATCTTCTTTTTAAAGCTGTAATCATTTTTGTGTATGGATTGTATTTACCTTTATTTTTATGTTATCTTTCGTATCACGACGCGACATATTTTTATTTCCCAAAAGTTCAGAAAATCCCGGTTCTTTTATTTTGTTTCCCGGTTCTTTTATTTTGTTTCCTGGTTCTTTTGAAAAGTACCGTATTCCTTTGTCCCGGGATTTTCGGTTCCGGGATTTCCCGGTTCTATACCCTCCGATTGATTTGAATTTAGGTATACCTATGTATTTCGACGCGCTGCGAATATCGCAGGCAAAATGGACGCATATTGCATTTTATAGATCACCTTGAAAAAACGTGATTTTTAATTTTTCACGTTGATTTGCCAAAATATTGATTTTTGCAATATGCATCTATTGGACATCTTTATTGTGATGTACCTAAGTAGGTACCTAAAATGTATTATGTAAATAAGTTACCGATAATGGTACTACTACATTGTACTCTTAATTGTTATATAAACTTATATTGTCACAAACCAGATACATGTATGTGGTCACAAAGTGTATAATTAAAATTATATGTTCATAATTTTAAAATTTTTACGTTTGAAAGTATCAAGAAGATTACTCGCACAGAACTGAGGTCAAGCGCGACGCGAGCCGCGCGAGGCAATATCACGCCGCGGAGCCGCTTCAAATACCTATAGTTTATCAACCGAGTTTTGCGAAATGGCTCTTAACTCGCACTTGTCAAGTTTATTGCTTTCAAAGATCAAGCTAGGCAAGGTATTATTTATTGCCCTCATAATTTTTATGGGGCATAAGAATGTGATTAAAGTTTAGCTATAAATTTATCGAGTATGTGTTACTAATGTATTGCAATTATGCTAACATAATTCGTAATAATAATTAGTAAAGTGGCTGTCGCCATGAATGTATCTGGTGTAGGTTAAAAAAATCAAAAATCTGTCTGCAAAAAAAACATTTTTTTTACATACCTATATCTTTAAACATACCTTTTTGAAATTTTTATAATGAGCTCTTTAATTTGCATGCACAAATTGTGCATACGGATTGCCAGTTTTTTATCGGAGCGGAGCATCAGAGGGAGCGGAGAATCATAGGATTCAGACTCCGATATTAGGCACTATTATTTGAAGGTACTATTTCTTACCTACCTTTAAATATCTGGTGCCTTACCATGAACTCTAATAAAACGTGACATGTTCAGGACAGGTCAGCTTGTAGCTAAAACCTGACAGGCGTGTATTTCGTACCATGAACGTTCACCTGATGGCCTGCAATGCCTCTACTTCTGTCCGGCATCTTAGTCTATGACCTGCGCGGTACAACGTAGTGTTTAAGTACTCTGTGCACGGTACAAAATTTGATTTACTTAGTTCGGAAATAGAGCGTTTTATCGGTTTACCGGTTTTTAAATAAATGCGTAATATTGATGTTTTTAAAAATTTAAAATAACAATCTCAATCGAAGATTTTGAGATTTGTTATAGAAACTTAACGGTCGTTATATATTAAACTTAAAAACCGTTCGTTCTCTAAGATTACCAAAAAAATTATCGCTATGTGATGCCTACATTTTTGAACGTAATCTTACAACACTCGACACTTGACACAGTGACATGTCCAAATGTCTAATAAAATGTGTGATTTAGGAGCGATAATTTAAAATTGTTAAGTGCAATTTTGAATTTTTTAACGTATTTTCAAAGAAATGAAAGATATTTATTTTGTGATGGTGGTGCATTTTCATTTTCATGAATGCCTGTAGGTCATGTACAAGTCGAGGTGGATATTTACCTACTGTGATAATATGTAATTTATGTTGAATTGGGTTGGAGATGGGAACTTGAGTAAGAAAGTTGTTGAAGCCGTGTCAGTGTACGGCTACATCAGAAGTAAATGCGTTCGATGACGAGCACCCAGCGATCAAGGGGGTCCACTGGAGACATGAGGGCGGAGGCGCTCGAGGACGAGCGCACGTCAGGATAGCCGTGCCGGCGAGCGACCTCTGTGGTTCTACAAACGATCGATTGATACAGATGCTGATGATGTCATACGAGAAGAGTTATGAAGAAAAACTAAATATTTAGAATATGGAATATGTCACTTTATGTAGAACATTATACCTAATACGTACATAGGATATTCTAATTCTATCATTGATCACGGAGTAGTAGAGATTGTTATCGATGTAAACGTTAGGATAACTGAAAATATACTTATCTTGGTGCAAAGCAAACGGAATATTATTGAATAACCATTATCATATAATACCTTTTCTTCCACATGTATAAAAATATATGGTATATGTTTATAAAAATATACTATAGTAATATAAATAATAATAATAATAATAATAATAATAATCCTTTATTTCAGACATAATTATCCATATCGTGTTAGTAGGTACATATGTCTTACAAGCTAGTGTTAGTAGAAATAAATTCAGTATAACATTAATAATCACAATAATTCAATAATAAATAATAAATTAATAATAACAATAATAATTTCAATAAAATTTCAATTTGATCCAGTCGCAACCTTCGTCATGAAATGTTGCAAGGGACAATCCAGGCGAGATGCCACCATCTTCAGGATACTGTTGGAGCTCTCTTGCAATCTACGGAGTATGGAGGCGGCCTTTTTCCGTCTTACGGCGAAAAAATCGTCAACTCTCGCCGCTGCAAACATACCCGAAGCGCTACAGCGCGGCGGCAACCGCAACAGCATCCTGAAGACGTTGTTGTACTGGACCCGCAGGACGTTGTAGGCGCGCTGCGTGTACCTGACCCACAGGCCGCTCGAGTAGAAGGACTGGCAGTAAGCCCGAAACAGGGTGATTTTCACCTCCTTACTACAACGAGCAAACCTACGGGCCAGCATGTTGCCCCTCACCGCCAACGCCCTGCGTTCCCGTTCTACATCTGGATCATCCCTCAAGTCAGACGTTACAATGTGGCCCAGATGCTTAAACGTGTCCACCACGTTTAATACATAACCCTCAAGTACCACGGGGGGCACGTTTAGTATTTTTTGATTTCCCGTGTTGAATACAAGTACCTCGCTCTTTTTTGAGTTGTATCTGAGGCCGTGTTCCCGCGCGTAGGTTTCGCACACATTTACAAGTTTTCTAAGGGCTTTGACTGAGGGAGCCAGCAGCACCATATCATCTGCATAACTGATATTGTTGACACACACGCCGTCAATGTGGCATCCGACATGGGTACTGCTGAGTGCCTCAATCAGGTCATTCATATATAAGTTGAACAGGACTGGAGATGTTAATCCCCCCTGTCTCACACCACATTCCAACTTGTACGCATCAGACAGCGTGTCAACCCACCTCACTTGATTTACCTGATTTCGATACCAGTACTTAAGTAGTTCCGTTCCTTCCTCTGGCATACCGGCACGCTGTAGTTTTTCCCATAGCCTGTCATAGGCTACTAGATCAAAGGCCTTGGACAGGTCGAGGAAGCAGGCATATACAGGTGTTTTCCTGTCAGTGTAATACCTGACAGTGTACCTAAGGGCTAGAATAGCACTCTCGGTAGACAAACCGGGCCTAAACCCGAATTGCGCATCTTTTAAATGTACCGTCCCAGCGAGGCGTTTATTAAGTACACTATCAAGTATTTTGGCCGCAGTCGTGGCAAGTGAGATGGGCCTGTAGTTGGATTTGTCAGATACATCTCCAGTCCTATTCTTCAAGATGGGAACAACTACTGTCTTGGTTAATTGGTCTGGTAGGTAGGAGTGACGTAGACAGAGGTTAAAAAGCATTGCCAAAATACGTGACATGTGCGGTCCAGCATGTCTAAAGTGCTCGATACTAAGACCGTCACACCCCGGAGATTTTCCTCTTTGCATGCACTTAATGATGGTATGAACTTCATCTTCGTTAACTATTATTTCTGATCTGCATGCTGGTATGTCGGTCACACCACCGCGCACTCCAGACGATGATGGATGTAGGATAGATTTTACTACAAAATGATCTTTAAAACTATTGGCAATGCTTTTACGGTCACTCTCACCTCCGACGCTCACAGGTACACCAGGGCTAGGGTTCAGTTTACTAGTGTGCTTCCAAAAACCCTTAAAATCTCCCGAAGAATGTTTGGATGCCAGTATATCCATCTTTATCCTTTCCTGATTATCCTGGCACCATTTAAGCCTTGTTTTAAATTCACGCCTACTGTCACACATATCATAAATAATAATTAGACCTTTTTATTTCTTAAATAGAAAATTCAATTTACAATTTCATAATGACTAAAAAGCATGCAATGCAATCTATATTCTATACAAATAATAAAACTGAAGAATCTATCTGTGATTTTGAAATAAATGATTTAAATAAATAAAAAGTCTTCAACTTAAAGTTTTTAGGGTTCGTTAATCCTTTCCTTTATGTTAATTCTTGACTAAATTTTATTCAATAATCATTATTAGTTATATATTTCTTTGTTTATATTCCTTTTTTAGATTATACTCTCTTTGTAGAGTAAAGGCTCCTCCATTTTTCTCCACATAATTCTGTCACTCGCTTTATCATCAATCCATTCTTTTCCCGCTGCTTACAAAATTTCATCGAGCCATCTCTCCGCCGCGGCCGCCCGGCCGTTCTGCCTCTGGTTCTCTTGCCTATAGCTGCCTTCCATGATGTAATCTTTTTGAATGTGGTCTATAGTTGAATACGTACTTATAAATCCTGCTTGCTCTATTGGACGATGCTCTTCGGTGTATTTAGCAAGGCGTTTCTCGAGACAACAACAACAAACAACAGCTGGAAACAGCTTGTAGAGATTAGATTGTAGGCAAGGCAGATTGGTCGATAGCTAATATTTACCAAATACCTAATGTTCTTCAATATCATAAAGAACAATGCCCAACTGCCATACATCGTTTTATTTCATTTTCAACTTTAGCGTCTTAAAATAAAATAAATTCTAAAAATCGCCGCTTTAATTTCTGAGCTTAGATATATAAGAATTTTCAGCAGACACACCCTAGAACCAAAGTATTTTGAGATTGAATTCTTATAATTATTGAATCATAGAGTAGGGGTGACTGTAATTTTTACCATTATTTTATTCTGACTTTTTTTTGATTGACAACCGGAAATGGAAATTTGACATCATTACCTTTGTCATACCAACATTTATAACGAAATTCTGTCTGTAATATTGGCCAGAAGTCTCCCTATATCTTGCTTGATACAAGCTATGTATCGAAGTGAGTGCCCGAATGAAAATGGTCATTGTTGACATCATTGTTATTATAGTCAATTCATCACTTATTAATAAAATTATTTTACACTGGGTAATACGGGTATAGGTATTAATTTTAAAATACGTAAAAAAATAATTGAATTGCTTCGGTATAACTGACGTTTTAAGACGCTAACAAAAATAAAAAATAATTTTTGGGCATTGTTCTTTATATTCAAACTGTTTTATATAACAACGAGTAACCGCCCTCGCTTTGCTTCGGTTTTCTTTATTTTTTACACCTTGGGTTACATTATTAGAGTTTTATTAAGGATCCCTAATTTTTTTGAAAATATAATATAGCCTATGTTACTCGGGGATAGTGTAGCTTTCCAACAGTGTAAGAATTTTTCAAATCGGTTCAGTAGTTTCGGAGCCTATTCAATGCAAACAATCAAATCTTTCCTCTTTATTATTAGTATAGATAACTTACGGTATAAAGAAATTATAAACGAAACAGCTAAAACAGGACAATTGAAGTTACTTTCGGTAGGCTGTAATATTTTGACGTTGACATAGGCCGCTTTCCGACATCAATACGTCAACAATCGCTTCATGGTACACAAATAGCAGGGCAGAAGAAGATTATCGAAGTCACGTGACCGCTGTCCTGTTACGGTCACGTGATCACTGGCTGACCTGTGCTTTAGCTAGGTCATGGTAGGATATAGCAGGACAGCTCAATTATTGGCTAATATTGGCCTGTTTTAAGATGTCATGGTAAGCCCCCTGGCTGTATAAATAACAAATTGTTATTATATTATACCTATTGATAGACCTATGTCTATCAAAATATATAGGTACTAGCTGACCCGGCAAACGTTGTTTTGCCATATAAAAAAATAAAAAAAAATTTAGGGGTGGACTACCCCTAACATTTAGGGGGATGAAAAACAGATGTTGGCCGATTCTCATAGATACCGGATAAGCACAAAAAATTTCATCAAAATCGGTCAAGCCGTTTCGGAGGAGTATGGCAACGAAAACTGTGACACGAGAATTTTATATATTAGATATTTAATCTGTATGCTACTGTCTCTATGTACTATTCATTCTTCTTTTGGAAATTAAAAAAATAAAAACAATTGTACTATATGTTGCGAACATCTTGTTTTTCAACACGAATAACGAGTCATTTCAAATACATTTTAATGATGTTATAAACGAAAGAAGCTATCTACTATAAACGACTTATTAATTGAATCGAGATTAAGCCACACTTTAATTGATATCTACATGCACAATATAAGAACTACAAAGTCATATTAGCCTCATTTGATTATTACATTTTCCATCAGCCCTTCGTGTAAGCGGTGAGATTTTTCTTATTTTTAGAAAAAAATCTTGATGTTCCGTAAATTGCAACAGTGTTAAAAGTACATAGGCAGTTGTAATATCCGCTAAAATATTATTTTCTCAAGTTTACTCCTATTTATCTTACATTAATAGTATATAGCCTTTCCTTTCCAATTAAAATTTGACCTGCTCTATATTTCTTTCCACAATTTGCTATACTATAATCTGTCGTATTAAGTTTCTGTCATTCTGCGCCCAAACCATCTTATCCATTGGAATAAAATTTTTCATACCAATAACCAAGGTAAACTGTCACCATTGCAGACTCATAAAACCAAAGGGATCACAAACACGGTGATAGCCAAGAAAGAACTCTGAGGCTTATTTTTTATGTTCATGTCCTAAAATCCTCATAAATAAAATGTAAATTAAAATATCATACAATAGTACAAGACTCATTATAATTATTCATTAAGCCAACTCAAGTGGGTCAAGCGTTGGACATTTTTTAATTAAACATAACTATTTCTAAGCCCTGAGTGCTCTTGGATGTAGCTTTTAATTAATTTGAATAAATAATTATCTCTTTTATTCATGTGAAAATGAAAACCAACTTTTAGTTGCGTGTCGCTGAATGGAAATTAATATAAAACTCAATAACTTTGCAGATGAAACTCTTCACAGCGGTTGTGTTATGCTTCGCTCTCGCTGCTGCCGAATTAAAATGGGATGAATCAGGACAGTATCGGTTGGTAGAAACTGGTACTTGGCCCGTCAAATATTCGCTGTCAACTCACTTCGCCAGGGTTTACCAATATCCGTATCCGATGTCTATGCGATATCCTTACGCATTAGCGACCGGTGCATATAGCATACCATTTGTATATTCCTACATACAAGAAACTTCAGGAAATGAATAGATGAATGTTATTGTGACGAAATAAAATTTGTACTTTTTTCTCTTTTATTTATTTTAAATGTGACAAACTGATCAATAGAAAGACGTCGATCAACGTTGCCACAAACGCTTCCATTCTATTTAGTTACTTACTTCTGTAACTTTTAGGATTCTTCCTAAAGTTAGATACCTAACTATTGTGTGTATTGTAAGTATTCTGTCATCATAACTGAACATAAAATAAATTGTACATTGTACAGTGTTTAAATGATTTTTTGATTTCCCATAATGTTTAAAGGGTATTGTGAAAGTAGACCGGAATCCTACAGTAGAACAGTACTAGGTATCAATAACTTGATGACCCGTGTGGCTTAATGGTTACCATGCCGAACCACCGTGCCAAGGGCCCTGGGTTCGATTCCCAGCGAGGCATAAATTTTAACGATGAGTTTGAATTTCCATTCTCGGTTTGGGAGTGTGTTCTTGTCTCTGTGTTGTCCATGGTACCCACGACACAGGAATCCTAGTGTGGGCTATCAGTTTGTAGCGTTATTAATTTAAGATTGAAATCAGGACGGCTACTCTCAGCTGCAATTATTTTGCCCGTTAGGATAGGTAAGTAGATAATTGTAAAATAATCGTATAAGTTGTTTTAATTAGGACATTTGTTTAAATTAGGACTATTAATTTTATGCGTTTTTAATTGAATCAAAATAACGCTGGCTGTTAAATATCACTTGATAACAGTTTGACTGTTATAGAAATATTACTTTTTAACAGTACCTACATAATAAGGTATTGTTTTAATTTTAATACTGTTGTGTAATTTGAATTGTAACACAGATTATGTAACTGTACACACAGTGTGTGTTGCACTTATGTATACTTTATAACTCATAAGACACTCAGGCTGCGGGCACGAGATCTGCGACGAGCGGCGCGATGGCGGTTGCGGCGCGGCGCGGCGCGGCGCGGGGCGATTAGCAGCGGTGTCTTGCGGGGCACGAGAAAACGATCGGTCAATCGCGCTAAAGTAGTGTTGTGAAGAATGATAATATTATAATCTGTTTATTTATACTTTTATTGTTGAAGCGATGGCGTAAAGTGACTTTCGGAAAAAAGTGACGCTTGGTTTTCATACAGATGAAGGTACATGTTTCATCTATTCGGTTGTGAAAAATATGAGTTTACGCTGAAGAGAATCATTGGAGCCTACTATCCTGATGAGAGCTGAATTATTATTTCCAAGAAATGGTGTTCATCCAATAAATAAAGGAAGAAGTAATTTAGGAGAATTTTCTACTCTTTATAACTAAGTTTTCATTCAAAAAATATTAAAACTATACGAGAATGAGTACATTTTGATTATATTTTGGAGAATATTTAGAGAATATTTATATGGTGCAAGTTTTCACTGTCCCATATAGCAGCTTTTGATGAAATACACGAAATAAGTTCTTCATTATAAATTTCTATTATTTTAAAATTATAATTCAATACAATTCTATGTACTATCAATCTAGTTTGAGCCCATCTCTTCCGCGCCGCCGCGCATCGCCCCGCACCGCCCGTGCATCGCGCATCGCGCCGCTCGAAATCGCGGGTCTCGTGCCCGGTCCCATAGTACGCCATACTGTTGATTCCATCGCTTCAAATCGCGCCGCGCCGCAACCGCCATCGCGCCGCTCGCCGCAAATCCCGTGCCCGCAGCCTGACGCGTTTTTAGGGATCCGTAGTAAAAACGGAACCCATTGTTTCGACTTGTCCGTGCGTCCGAAGTAGCGCAGAGACCACGAAGGGAGTATTAGTATACCTAGTATTAGTATACTTAATTATTACGTACTATTAGTAGAGTATTAGTATACCTACTTAATTATTACGCTGATAAAGTAATTTAATAGGATAAAATGAAACAAATAAAAAATAGTTTGACAGGTCTTTAAAAAAATGGGTTTGCGAAGACCCTTTTTCGTTTCAGTAATTCGTATGCCTTTGTTAGTGTTAATTTCATTTTCAATATAAGTGGTGGAACATGAAAAAATATACGGAAGTAGTATCTATGTTAATATCATTCTTTTAACTACTCTATCGAATTGGGGACACCTGTAATGTTAGATGTAGTGTGATTTTAATAAATAAATAAATAAATAAATCATAATTTACAACGAATACCTAGTATAAATTTGAGTTTGGGCTCGTTTGATTTATTTTGTCTTGACTAGCAATGTTCATACAACTTGATGATGAAGACTTGACGATGCAACTGGAAGGTGTCTAACGGAACCCTGGCATGCCTACACATAAACCCATCGAGTTTTGGCTCATTTAATTTGTCTTGACTAGGGCTAGTCATAATATTCCAAACTTAGGAATTTGATCAAATCATGGAATCCTTCATTTCCCTGCGACTTAGTCTATAATATACTAGGGTGAATTTTTCAAGTGGTCGTGGATGGCCAATTTTAAAACTATGAGGAATCGCGAAGGAAGTTCAAGGGAGTCTCGAAGCCGAGTTTGATGAAAACTAAAACTGCATCATTAGATTTTTGAAAAAAAAAATCCCAGAAATCGAACCCGTTGATTTAAAAAAAACTCACCCTGTATCATTACACCATTCGATAGTGTTACTAATAAGGATCAAATTCTGGGAAGTAATGATATACGGCAAACTTAAGGAAAATGTTGAATTTTAATAACTTCTGCATTTTAAACTCTTCTGCTTAGCTTACCCTGATAATAACTGCGTTTTTTCCGAGTCCGTAAAGATATCATATTTTATGTACAAATTCCGGCCAGTAAGGCTATTCTGTTTGTAACTCGACAGCGGAATCTGCAACAACTTTTAAAATTGAAGTTAGAGTTCGAGATTCACTTCACTTCGCAAGTAAGCACACTATGTAGATGATTAGACAATGACACATTTATTTGTCATATTTTTAGTCGTTTGACGTTGGAGTTCTAGACTCAATTCACTTCACAAGTGCGTACTAGATGATTAGAGAATGACATATCAAGATCTCGGACTCGAACTTCAATTTTGAAACTTATCGCGGATTCCGCTGTCGAGTTACAAAACAGAATAGCCTTGCTGTACCAGCTTGTCATACCTGATTTTAAACTTTTATCAAATCATCGACTGAATGGACTGAACACAATTTTAGTATAATAGGAGACTCACTCAAGTTTCTGCGGTATGGGTTAACGAAACTTTTCATAATGGAGACTTTTTGCCCAGAAACGAATTAAAAGGTACAGCCAGAATCAAAGAAAAAAATCATTTTTGAAACATTATTTAATTTTCAAAACGTTACTTAAATGGGTTTTACCCGTATGGCAGGTTTATATTAGTATTTTCCATAGTAATGATAGGTTTTATAAGGTACACCGATCCCACCGTAACTATAGCCCATGCCAAGCGAAGATTGTCTAGACGGATATAGAAATGGGGCATAGCGATAATGAGCAGGTGCGGCGGCTTTCATGGGTAACATGTAACCCCTCTTCTGACGAGGATTATCTTCTGCATTGTTCTCAGCTTTTTCGGCGACGATGAGAACCACGAGGGCGAAAAGAAGAATCAATTGAAGCTTCATCTGAAATTGAAATGTGCACGATAATTTAATTTCTTACAAAATATCAGGATTAACAGGGTAATAATGTATGTGATAATTCGAGTATGAAGGTCAGTATGAGTCGGTCAGTAAGGTCGGCTTGCTTCTGTTCCCCTTACAACACCCTAGATTACAGGTGTCTGGTCCAACACGGCTTTATATAGAAGAAGACATTATGAAGCGCTCATAGCCCTGCGGCTTGCGTTGATCCTAAGTGATCGACAAAGTTAAACAACAGCGGGCGCGGTCGGTAGTTGGATGGGTGACCGCTAGTGGCAAAAAATTCTTGAGCATTTCCGTGCTTCGCAGGGCACGTAAAACCGTCGGTCCCGGTTATTATCATAAGATACCAGTCGTTAAGCCATGTCGGAGGCCCTCGGGTGGTTTGAAAATTTCCGACCCTCGGGTTGGCCACTAACCTCCACCAATTCGCACTGGAGCAGCTTGGTGGAGTATGCTCTAGGCCTCCTGAAGAGGAGAAATCCGTGCCCAGTAGTGTGCTATTAATGGGTTGAAGCCAGACGTTATCAGGGATTATGGACAAAACAATGGAAGACAGGAAAGTGCGTTTGGTGAAGACAGAAATAATTTTTGTTTTATATGTTTTTAAATATCAATGGTAAGTGAAAATATATTGGTATAATACAATTTGCATATATTTTTTTATTTACCTTCAGATTAGTAACGATCTATATACACAGAAGTATCTTCGCTAATTTCACGACGGACACAGTAGTGGAAGATTACTATCCGCCTTATAAACAACATAGAACTAATGACGGTCATTATTGTCTTTGATATTGAATGGATTTAGTAATTAATTCATTTTATTAATTGTTAATTAACAACATTTAGACCTGGTTGATAGAATATAGCGTTAAGTGATTACCTACTATAAACCATTATAGAAAATAATATAACAATTTTTTGATACATACAATTATGGCGTTATTTTACATACGATGCCACTGATTTATGAAAGCAAGTTAAGTGTAGAAAGAAATCAGTGATTTTAGAGAAGAAATAAAGAAAGAAAGAAATTATTTATTTCGTTAATCACTGCAACAAGTTATAAATTGACTCTTAATAAATCATTTATAAAATTATTGTCAGTTATTACATAGACGTAACCTCTTAAGAAACAGGCTGCTA
Organism: Thymelicus lineola; assembly: GCA_963932265.1. Classification (NCBI taxonomy): domain Eukaryota; kingdom Metazoa; phylum Arthropoda; class Insecta; order Lepidoptera; family Hesperiidae; genus Thymelicus; species Thymelicus lineola. The sequence continues at coordinate 1,237,968 of OZ010693.1, read as the reverse complement.
GAAGCTAATCTGAATTTTCATTTGGACTGGAGTTGGCCACAGATATACGATGTGTCCGGTTTTTGAAAATTGAACCATGAGGAACATGATTAAAAAGCTAATGACTGTGCTTCCTACAATACAAGTCAGAGTGGAGTTAAGTTGATGAAGCGAAGACCTTAAACCACACTCATTGTAAACTGAACACAGTAAGCTGGTAACAGTAGGGCATGATCAAGTTGCAATGCAATGCTTTCAAAATAAGAAGTCGTGAAGATAAGAAGGTTGTAACTTGGAGCCACATACTTAAAAAAAGAACTGACGGATTGTCAGCAACAAATTCAGTGAGGCACCCATAGTAATACGAACTCCTCTATTCGTACAAGTATCACACGCACATATTGACACCATGCTATTATTAATCGGCCGCCATTACCGCGTCGGACCTCACTAAAAATTACGCACACATGGCAAGCGGGCGGCGTCACTCTCGATAAGACAAGGTGACGTCTGGTTCTTTTTTTGAGTCTGTGCTTGGAGCTAATGCAATGTTGTGAGGTCAAATCAACCTCCCCTCCTCGTGGTGTACCTTGCTGACCAACGAATGAGGCTAAGGTGTCCGATACCTCCTGATAAAGGCCAGTATCACCCGGTTTAAGTGCTGATTCTCGAATCAATCATATCAAATCAAATCACATGGAATGATTTTATAGTATGTATGATTTTTAAAATTGCAGAATATGTATAATATGTGAAGTAGATTAAGGGTGCTTTTTCACCAGAGATTTGCTATGCAGCTATGCTGCGAAGATGTGAAATCCAATAAATATGATTGGTTCAATAAATTGATTGAATTCCACCAATGACTAATGATTGGTCGATGTCAAACGCATCCATAGCAACGTAACGTAGCACATCTCTGGTGGAAAAGCAGCCTAAGACTGGATATTATAATGGACTTACTATAATAAAAAGAGCAAGCACTATGGTCATAAGTAAGATTCAATACAATATAAGTCTATGAATATTCAAGTCCTATGCCCACCTGCAATAGGACAGCATACATTTTCAACTGAACTATTGGATATTTCCTACATATTCCGTGCGGAGATCTAGATATTTTCAATCTAGATTTCAATACATACCTACCTTTAAATACGGGAATGTTATCTTTCATCTGCTTTGAGTCTTTTGGGTACCGTTCTCTCTGGCTCAAGCGATTTTGTCAAAATCTTAGAGGATATTATCACGTTACACGTACGTGGATTGGCTTACGTCGTGTCTCAAAGGTTTCTTTGCAGTTGGAGTTTGAATACCTACTACTCGTATAGCATTACTTCGGTTTTATTGTAAAAAATAGTTAAATTAAGTTAAATTAAAGCCACTAAGAGGGCATACGATCCACCCGATGGATAATGGTGTACGGAAGTACAAAGTTGTAGAGTCGAAAATTTCTCTAATACTCAGTTGGGTAACAAACTTAATTTTGTCGTTCGAAATCTATCTTCCCAATACATCAAGGTAGGTCGCGATCAATTTACCAATAGAAAATTAGCATTTCTTTGATATTTTTTGTGATGTAACTAAAAATTTACGATTTATTTGTAATATGCTGTTCCATATGCCAAGTAAAAACTTGTACTTCTATAAGACTTTGCTTCTTGCCAAATTCCTTATTTCTTGGTTAATGGAAAAGTACCTTTGATAGTCTTTTGAGTAAGTAAATCAAAAATACGACTTTGATTGCCTTGTCTTAGAAGCTTTTTTCACAGCTTGCATTGGGATTTCAGTAATTTCACACCTGAATCAGTCAAAGTCAAAACCCATAATAGTCCCACTGCTGGGCTCGGGTCTCCTTGCACAATGTGAGGGATGCAGGCCACAGTCTACCACGCTGGCCAAATGCGGTTTGGTAAACTTCACACACCTTTGAGAACATTATGGAGAACTTTAAAAACTGACAATGTAATTTAAAACATTTTAATTACCAAATCAATATTTTAACAATTAATCGTAACATTATTGACGTGTTTTAAATTGTTAATAAAGAACCAGAAAACTGATAAAACAATAATCACGTAATTAATGTTCTAACTGTCATCATTATTATATAATAGAAAAAATTTAATGCACCTCTATAGTGTGTTTTGTCATCAAATGGAAGATACATCCATTTAAGAGGTACCTAACATTTTTTGTGTTCCACTGAATATTTTTATATTTATGAAAAATATTTTAGAGAATTCCAAAATAATATGTTATCATTCAAATACTTACACGTCCTACTCTTCTACATGGCATAAATTGACAAATTTTTTGCTATAATAATACTCAATCGGTTTTTACTCAAATACTCAAAAAGTTGTGGCAATTCACGTGATGTTCCGCGATTATTATCACCACCAAGTAAATTTTAATTTAATCTTTTCATTAAAATATAATTTTAAAAATCAGTTAAAATGAAACATTATAATTTATGTGGAAGAATCATTAATACATAATTACACGTCTGCTAAGAACGGTTATATTTTCGTGCGTATCTTGTATGTATGTACGTATCTTATGACTGTATGCATGTAATATTACGAGTATTTATTACCTCGTATCTCCCACACCGCTGAACGGATTTATATAATTAAAATATCGTTAGATTCGTCTTGATAATTCAAGTTAAGGGATATGAAAAAAAATATGGTGGCTGCGAGATGCCCCTGTTTGAAGTAAAAAATTAAAATAAATCGAATAATGCAATATGGTTATCAAATTAAAGAGCTCAGCATAAGGATTTCAAAAAGGTATATCATGATAGCTTTTTTGATGGCAGGCAGTTTTTTAATTTTCAAATTTATACATATTATTATAATTTCAATATTAATAAATTTCTACTTCATTTTTTAAGCATTTCATTACGTTAAATACAATATTTTCAACCACATGAAACTCCTCCATTGGTCTTCCACGGAATATTGCGTCAGTTCACAATAAAAAGACATAATTAAGTTTTTTTTATTAATGTTCATCTATTACAATATTTTTCTAGATGAAACTCCAACTGGTTCTTGTTTTCGCCCTGGTGGTGTTCGCCGTCGCCCAGAAACAAGACGAGGACGACAAGAAAGACGCGCGGTCGAAGAGAGACTTGAAGTACAGCGTGTACGGCGGGACATACTCCGCCATACCGCCCGTTTATTCTTCCTTGGCTCCCGTGCCGCCGGTCCCGTATCTAGTCGACCCGTACGTGCAGCGGCGTTAATAAGTTATTACCCAGCTCCTGCTAGATCGCCTAACGATTACCCTACTATTGTGTAACTGTAACTATTGGCCAATGAGCAATGTGACAAATAAATTTTATTGGTGCATTTGAATTCTGTTTTTTGGAGTGTACTTGGTTGTGTCTTGAGAAAGAGATCAGTTACCTACATAACGACTATAAGGCAATACTACCGTGATGATGAAAGCATATGACGATTACGAAACAAAGTGCCAGAAATACTTTTATGATATATTAAAGCGTAATAGGTAAATAATAGTTAAAAAAAAACTAAAAAATACGCTTTTATAGAAAATCCAACTAAAAATCTATACTAATATTATAAAGCTTTTATTACAATTACACGATACTTAATTCAAATTTATTTTCTAGTTTTAGTTGGATTTTCTATAAAAGCGTGTTTTTTAGTTTTTTTAACTATTATTATTTTTTTAATTTTATTGTTTGATTTTTTGAAATGAAATTTTCGTTTCTTTCTTTCTTTTTTTCTTTAAAAATTGAGTTGTCATCGGTCCTCGATAAGTCTACGAAGTTTGAAAAGAATCTGATCGTTCGAAGTGAGTCAAAACCAAGTCCAAAAGAGTTGGTTACAAGTAACAAACAAACATACATACAGGTGAAGCTAATATAATAGGTCTTTGAAATATCTCTGATAGGTCTATTATGTACTATTACTTAGGTATGAACCGGATCATATCAAAAATGCATAATTACACCCTATTCAGAGAATAGATTTGCTCTTCTAATTGTTTAATTAGCCACTAACTTCTGTGATATTTGATGTAAATACCACCACCAAAATTCGTTTCTCTGCTAAACACATTTTTAAAATAGCACTAGGTAATTATCATAAAGAATTATTTTCAAAACTTTCAGAAATTCCCCCGGGATATGATAAAAAGCATTACTTTGAAGTTTAAATTCTAAAGCTGAAATTTTGGCTCGCGACGAAGCAGTATTGTTAGGCTTTAACATTTTTTTTTCAACTCTTTTGACGAAGAACATTATTACATACTAGCTATTGCCCTCGCTTCAGAAAAAATTGTAGGTAGGTACTTTAGTTAACTCACAGAACATACTCTCAAAGCAGCATGATTGATAATTAGAACCGCATTACAACGAAAGTTTACACGACATAACATTTCGATATTTGAAGGTAACAAATTAAAATTAATATCCAACACTTAGGTCTGCAATCTCTAGGAGCTGTGAAAAGATCAATGTTCTGTGTCGTCAACGCATTCAAGACACTCTGCTAGAAGAAAAATGTCAGGTATACATACCATAGGTTAAAGAAAAAATCTGAAAACTATGGATTTGTTACATATTATGTTACATAAATAATAATTAATTATTTTTAAAGTCTAAGACTAATTTAGTCTGCTAACAATCACCATATAAACGATGCAGTCTTTACGTATGAATTGGCATTTTATAAATTTAAAAAAAAACTTAAATGCGCAGATTTCCTTAGCGTTTTCCTGTATCGTACTGGTAATTATTTTAGTTATGCAAATATCTATCCTCTAAAAACTTTAATAAAGACATGTGTGCTTTAAGATATTAAAAAACTTGACAAGTGCGAGTTAAACTCGCTTGAAGAGAGTTCCGTACGTTGATTATGTATTTACCGTTATTTTACTATTTTATTTATTTTTGCCGTTTTCTTTAATACCATTTTCTTATAGGTTTTCGGGTTTTCGTGTAATATTTACGTAAATAACTATTCTCTGTATTATTTTCAAAATTGTAACGTTAGTGGTTTCGGACATTTAATGGTCAATTGTTGGCTTTTATTTTCGTTCTTTCTTGAATAATTTTGAAACTGTCCATTATAGAACTATAAAAATATATTTGAGATCCTTACAATTAGACCTTTCATTTGAAATATTACACATCTTTTTTTTTAAATTATGTTGTTTACTTTATACCTTCATCTTTAAGTCACAGAAAATACACGAATACCAAACAACTCAGTTGATTCAGTAGTTTCGGAGTAAATTGGCTGTGAACGGCGGTCGCCCAGACGCACGAGTGATCTTTTAAGGGTTCCGTTTTTTGTTTTTTCATACGGAACCCTAAAAATAGTAATGAATATATACCACCCTCATGACATTAACTTGTTTTTGGATGCAAATATTAGATTAGTATTAGATTTCATACTCAAGAAAAGAAAACTTTTTATCAAATTATGCCATAATATTTAATTTATTTGTCATTTTGTTTATTGGCTGGTAGTTACAGTTACACAACAATAGGGTAAGGCATTCTAGCAGGAGCTGGGTAATAAGGCCACTGCGCGTAGTACGGGTCGACCTGATACGGGACCGGCACGGGAGCCACGGGCGGTACGACGGAGTACGGCGAGTACGCCGCGCCATACCGCGCATACCATATGTCTCTCTTCGACCGCGCGTCTTTCTTGTCGTCCTTGTCTTGTTTCTGGGCGACGGCAAATACCACCAGGGCGAGTACAAGAACCATTTGGAGCTTCATCTAGAAAAATATATTATTATATAAAATTTTAGAAAAATAAAAATAAAATTAAAAAATGGCCGATTTGTATTGCTTTGTAAAGCTTGATTGGAAGAAAATAAGAGTGAAAAAAAAACTAAATGCCTTTTTGAATTTTCTTTATAACTATTTAATTCTATGAAAAGGTATTTAGTATTCTCCAAGCCTTGTATACTTTAGTACGACAAGCATATTATATTACCTTCAATATAAGTCTCTTTCCTGTTTGTCGCTATCTTCGATGCTGCCAGAAGACACAATGAAAAGAACATTCAAAACTACTCTTTTATATCCGATATGATGCAATAATATCCGATACTTGTTTAAGTATTATACCACCAAATGGTCTCTGTCATTATTAATTTTAAATTGTTTATGTGGTTTTTAGAATCTAACTTATCAGTTGTTGTATACTTAAAAAACAATTTTAATTGGTTACATGGTACATGTTATAATAAATCATGATTAATTTTGTCTCATTGATGTGTTATTTTCACCACCACCACAAAAATCTGTTTCTCTACCAAATACATTTTTAGAATAACACTACATAAATAATTATTTTCGGAACTTTCATGAATCCTCCCGGGATAAGATAAAAAGCGTTACTTACAATCTTGGCTCGCGACGAAGCAGTATTTTTAGATTTTAAAAGATTTTTTTTTTCAAATCTCTTGACGTAGAAGGCCAACAAGCAAAAAATTGTTTTATAATGGTTGATAAAACCAAAATTACTATCGTTATAATAGCCATATTAACGATAATATGACCGCATTTGGGCGCAAATTACAAGGGTATAACTCTTGTAAAACTTGTAAGTATCATATAATTAGCTAATCTTTCTCATAATTACCATAAAGAAGCAATGCATTGCTATGTATTGCTAATTTGCCCTGAATAAACAAGGACTTTGTTGTTATTCATCCATCCATCCATCAGCCCTTGGAGGTCCACTGCTGGGCATAGGCCTCCCCTAACTTGTGCCACTCTGACCGGTCCTGAGCCTTCTGAATTTAGCGGATGCCCACTGTCTTCTTCAAGTCGTCAGTCCACCTAGTCAGGGGGCATCCTACGCTCCTTTTTTTGAGACATGGGCGCTATTCGAGGGACCTTTCTTCCCCAATGGTTATCGGTCCTTCGCACTATGTGGCCAGCCCATTGCCACTTCAGCCGGCTAATTCTTTGAGCTATGTCGGTCACCCTTGTTCGTCTACGGATCTCCTCATTTCTGATGCGATTACGTAGAGAAATACCGAGTATAGCCCTCTCATTAGCTCGCTGCGCTACTCTGAGCTTGTGGATTGTTCACTTTACTGTATAGGTACTTGGGCAATGATGACCACTGGTTAGTAGCTGGGCTACATCAGTACATGGAATTAGTCCGTCTGTTATTTTATCATCTAATATTCTATTAAAATTCTTCTAAGGCTCAAAGGAAAAAGAACTAAAATTATCGTTCACTAATATAATTCAGGCTTTCTAGATGGTCTACGTGGCTATTTAGGAAATGTTTATTTCTTCAAAAAGTCTACATCTTGTATCACACACATAAAATAATCTGAATATGCAGTCTTATTTGGAGCACTGTTACTAAAGCCTACGATTAAACAATTATACAGCCCCACCCAGATTGTGTTTATTTATTCCTTACGCTAACAAATATTATTCTTAGCCGGACCAATAGTTACTTATTCTAATCATATTTACCTCTGCTTCAGGTGTTGGGTTTTTTAGTGTTAGTTATTAGGAATGTTTTAATTTAATTCAACAGCTGCAAAAAGCAGTGAATGGTTACTACTTTAATGAAATTACATAAAAATAGTTACTTGATATTCTGCGATAACAGATACATTTTCCGTGATGAAAAGTAATGAAAATAATATTTGACCTGTACAGTTATGAATAACAATGTTGGGAGTGGCATGGAGACTTTCCGTGAAATCCTATACTTCTTCCCCTATTCAATTTCAAGTATTAAGTATACCTGAGCGATTTTCATCCAATCCATTTGAATTGTTCATATATCATCATTCATATATCATATATCTTATTATATGGATAAGCGGTGCAGTCTTTACGTACGGATTGGCACTTTATAAATTTAAAAAAAAACATAGATGCCCAGATTTCCTTAGTGTTTACCTTTATCGTACTGATAATTATTTTAGTTAAGCAAATCATTTATTTAACTCGCTAAGTACACATTGGTAGATTGTCCTGCCCTCTAAAAACTTAATAAAGACATATGTGCTGTAAGATGTTAAAAAATAGTAATGACCGTGAATATAAATGTTCACTGCCTGGAACGACGTTTCTCTCGGAACCAAAGTCGTTTGATAACTAAAAGAACTGTATAGCAAGAAATAAATAATAAAATAATAATAAATTGTTATATGAAATATACCCACATGACTAACTTGTCTTCGAATGCAAATATTACTTTAGTATTTAGATTTCATAGTCAAGAAAAGAAAACCTCTTATCTAATTATGCAATAATATTTATTTGTCACATTGTTCATTGGCTGTTAGTTACAGTTACACAACAATAGGGTAAGGCATTCTAGCAGGAGCTGGGTAATAAGGCCACTGCGCGTAGTACGGGTCGACCTGATACGGGACCGGCACGGGAGCCACGGGCGGTACGACGGAGTACGGCGAGTACGCCGCGCCATACCGCGCATACCATATGTCTCTCTTCGACCGCGCGTCTTTCTTGTCGTCCTCTGCTTGTTTCTGGGCGACGGCGAACACCACCAGGGCGAGTACAAGAACCAGTTGGAGCTTCATCTAGAAAATATAAATAAAATTTTAGAGAAATATAAATAAAATTTAAAAATGGCCGATTTATGTGTTTGTAAAGCTTGATTGGAGGAAAATAAAAGTGTACCGACTTAAATATAGAGGTATAGCAGAACAGTGTAATTAGGTAGTATATTAAAAAAACGAAAAACGGATGTAGCAAATATTTAAAATTTTATGGTAATCCAAAAAGCTTGAAATTTCTTATACCAGTCGAAATTTCATACGATATAATAAGTTATTGATGACTTTACCATACACGAAAAAAAACGATAATCGGAGATGCTAAGTTGTTGTTACATACTCGTACGTATAATATTGACGACATAAAACTGGGTGATAAAGAAATGAATGATATAATATGAATTTGTATTCAATGCGTATGCATTACAGAGAAAAGGGCATTGATTTGGCAATTTCGAGAGGATATAATGAAAGGAAAGCGAAGAAAAAAGTTATGGGGAAATTCGCACCTATATAAGGGTCGGCCCCTCGGCGACGGTGATATACAAGGACCAGATGAGCGATGTCATAAAAATGGCTCGTAACTGATGAGCATACATCAGATGATTAATGACAGTTGAAAAATGAAGAAGGCGTTTGAACTACAGCGTAAAGATGAATATTGAAATAGCAAAAGACACAAAAACTAAAATTAAATGCTTTTATTGATTTTTTAATTTAATTCTATGAGTACGTATTTAATATTCTTCAAGTCCCTTATTTATACTTTAATATGACAAGCATATTGTATTACCTTCAATACGGCTCTTTCCTCTTTGTCTGTATCTTCGATGCTGCCACAAGGCACAATGAAAATAGTATTCAAAGATACTCTTTTATATCCAATATGATATATCCGATACTTGTTTTTACCACCAAATGGTTTCTGTCATTAGTTAATTTAAATTGCTTTTGTGATTTTAAGAATCTAACTTATCAGTTGTTCCATAGTTAATAAACAATTTTAGTGGGGTAGGTACATGGTACATGTTATGATAAATCATGATTATTTTAGTTCCATTGATGTGATATTTTACAAATCATCTTAATATTAGTAATATTTATGTTCAAATTAATGATGTTTATACGTCTGCAACTTCTTTTATTGCGAGTTGCATAGATAGTCACCAAAAACACCACAACCTAAAGAAATCTTTGTCTTTCATATTGGCACAAATTGGTAGGTTATAACTATCTGTCAAGGTAATGGAACCCGGGATTTCTGACTTTACAGGCAAGTCAAGATCTCTACCAATTGGGTTATATTTTACAGGATCTACGGTTTGGTAATGATCCTAGTGACTTGGACTAAAATTATATTATTGTTATCAATCGTTGAAGGCGACAGAAAAGTCAACGTTGCTATGTTAAAGAAATTGCATCTTGTGCCAGAATTATAACACGATACTCAATAAACTATATAAATTGTGCAACTTTATAATGCGCTTATACTCTAAACATTGAATTTTATCACAATTCCGGAAATACATTTGGTTCCGCACTGCCAAGTAAATAGGATGGGGAATGGCAGTTGAACGAGACACTTAGATAACCGTGTGATGAAGTCAGAATTCCTATGAAATTAGTCCCTTAGCATGAAGACTATAAGGGTAGTCGAACCTCTTCGAAGATTTACATAAGACTTTTCTCTCACGATTGTCGTCTCCAGACGTCTCAATTGGTTAAGGCTTCCCGCCCACGTCCGATAGTCGGTGACCGATTTTTGTACTGACTGTCGGTGAGTCAGTTTTATTTCTGACCGACTTTTGGTAGGACGTGTGCGTTGCACCATTGCTATCAGTGCGTTCTATTTTTCTCCTACAAAAAATCGGTCACCGATTATCGGACGTCGGCGGGAAGCCTTAAAAGTTATTTCCAGTGAGCTATAAATTATTAATACGAGTCACTGAGTTTGGAAGCATTTAGTTCGTAACTTAGATTGCAAGGCAAACTATGTTCCTGTTAGTTTAGTTACACGTACGTTGATGCAAGCCGTATCGCTCGTTTGGTCATTACAATTTGAAATTGAAATCAATCATTCGCTTGAGCTTAGGTCAAATATCGTAAGTTTCAGGTTGTGTTACGATTTCGTGGTAGCTTTGAACAAACATAGGTAATGAATAGCAGTAAAGTATGGATAATGACTCCTATATTCCTCTATCCTAGATGATAACATGGTGGTAAGGGGTCCTGGGTTCCTTTACTAATCGGGGTAGAAATTTTTGTGACATAATATGTAAGAAACTAATGCAAATTATGTTATTTTCTATTATCATCCTATTTGATTGCTACAATGGAGATAATTTTACAACAATATGACAAATATGGGATGACTACATAATTATCTGCGACATGATCTGTCAAAAATATTGATCATCAAATTATTTATTGCATGTGGTATTTACAATTATTCCATTGTTATTTTTAAATCGTATATTGTATAAGCTAACTGTATTTTAATGGAAAAATCGTTTTCTATTACCGTCATCAACGTATTGTAACCAACTTACCCCTCTAAGTCTCTAAAGTTACTGTATTTATAAGTTGCGTCAACATCTTCCCCTACACGGACGTTTCAATCAAGGGAGATTGAACCATGGCGGAGGAAGTTGAGAACTTTCTTTTCAACTTTAAATCCGAGTTACATCTTTTAGAAAGAGGTCTCGTGGCTTTAGTCGCTAATGCGAAGTTTAAATTTCAAAGTTTCAACTTGAGACTTAGGTGCGATTATTATTTTCAAAATTAAATTTAGACTGAGAGCTAAAGGACACGTTTAGTTGTTCATGATACTTATTGAGTATTATTTTAAACCAAATTATTGTTCATCGGAAGGAATTGTTTAAATCGACATAATCTTTTTTATTTGTAAACCGATGGAACACATCCGTAGGAACCATATTTAAAGCGATTAAACCATTCTGAGTTTAAAAGGCATAGACATGCCGTCCAAGGACGGCGATTACCACTTACCATCAAGTTGCTCGTCTGCTCATTTCTCCGCTACATACATAAAATAAGAGTTAATACTGATGTGAATGACAAAGTTGAAGTAACATCTGACCTCAGCATCAGACAATGTAAGTCTTATTTCCTATCCCCGGGAGTAGCAATAGTAAAAATTTACTCAAATCAATTTGGCACTGTTTCAATGAATTTTAAACATGTTGCTACAACTCTCTCTCTACACTGTTGCCACTGATAGATGCGAGGCGGATGAGGGCAATAAATCATGAGCTCGCATTTTACGACACCTACGGGATGCGAAGAGTTCGTCTTTCCTTCTGAGAAAAGTTTCCAAACGTATTACTAAAATGTAAAATGTATATTAAACTATACTTTATAAAATGTATATTCGGTTCGTCTGTGATTTTTTTTTGTGTGTTGATTGATGTCATAAATGCAAAATAGTTATAGCTTTTTTGTTTTTTCAAAACAATGATTCAATTTTACTACTATTTTAGGAAGCGCCATATATATATTATGTCTGAAAGTGGCTCTTTAAGGGGCTAATTATTAGAATATTTAAAAAATAATGATTTTTTTTTTAAAAAAACAAGCTTTTAAAGCTCTTTTATTTGATACCCATACTGTGGTAGTGCAGAAAAATTATTATATCTTGGAAGATATTGGAATCAGAATAACATAACATAGCTAAGCATGAATTGTCATCCAAAATAAGCGTGTATACCAAATTATAGCTTAGTTAAAAATAACTGATTTAAAATTCAGTTGCAAGATTCCACTCGGACAATGTATGTTACATTGCAAGTTAAATAAAAGCTTGTAAAAATAACGTTTATGATTAGTTAGTAACATAATGTTATGCTTGTTTAATGGCTACTACCGTGCAACACAGGTATACGAGTAATAGTAATTTAGACTTATTCAATACATCTCCCTAGCAAAGTGTTGTAGCTTATTAGGAATGTCCAAAGTACTATTTAGGGCAAATGGTACAAGGCGGGTGGAATATTAATTATCAAGTTTACATATTTATTGTGAGTCTGTCGGATGTTATATCCGGGGAATGATAATGGGTCTAGCTACTAATGTTCGGAGAGGAAATAACGTTAGCGAGGGAAATCCTCCAGTTATAAAGTTAAGAAGAAGAATGATTTGATTTCTCTTTTATACGTCGTTACCGGATGGAGTGAAATTGGTGGAGAAACTATTGATAAAGTTATGCAAAAATTTATTTGGGCCACACGTTAAAAAAATCAAAACTAAAATTACTTAAAAAATGAAAAGTCAGTAAAAATGAATTTGAATTTAAATTTACCGAATTTAAATGTCCAGTAATTATAGTCGTTACATACAAGTTTATCATAAAATCGTTGAGCCAAAACGATGCCTTTCGGGTGCTATAAGAATTTTTAAAACAAATCCAAAGTAAATTCCGAAAATACGACCTTCAGGTGTTATGTTTTAGCAATAAGCTTGTGAACTTCCCGTTAGGAAAAGTGATTTCCTCACTATACCACGAACTACGTGAACTGTTCGTGCATACAGTAATTGCAAATGTCCGCCAACTGTAGGGATTGGTGTCGAAGCAAATTGAAGTTGGATACCAAATATCTACTTTGGGAAATATAATGTTCTGTTCACCTCACTTTATATTTCTCTATGACATCTTAGATATCCCTAAGATATTTCAATATAATTATTACCTATTCTTCTATTCCTACCGCGTGATGTTGGATAACTTTATTCATCCCTTGCCCAAGTGGGGTTTGTACCAAAGCGTATATTATGTATAACTCAATACACTGGTTACCCTCGCTTTGCTTCGGGAATCTTGAAATCATCAATACCCTGAAATAGTCTCTGCTTGAGCCAAACGCTTTAACTTATTCCAGTTGAGGGTTTGAAAACCAGCTAGTAAGTGCTTTCTTTCTTCTTCTTATCATCATATGAGGTAACTAGTCTGCTATTTTGTTAGCTACTTATTTACCAACATAAAATAAACGAAATATTTGTTTTCACGTAAGGTTTTCCATATAATTCATGTTTCCAACCTCTTGAATCGTTTACACAAATAGGATATTGAATAGTATAGAAAATCTTTGTAATAATTTTGAAATTATTGAGTTCAAAGAGACATAGACTATTTCTTTCTAGTGAAGAGTGATTTCCATTGCCTTTCATCTTCATTTCAATCATTTTCTATTTAACTTCAGATGATTTACTATCAATAAATTGAACTAACCATCGCTGCCTCTCGGTTAAACTAAAGAGTACAGCGTCCTTTGAGAATATTACTAGTATCAAAGCCGTTTGATCATAAATCGTGATACAGTATGATTACTTTGATTGCGTTTGATGGTGTTACTAGTAATTTTTTTTCATTCAATATTTATTCATTTGAATATCTGCACGTATTTTTCAAATTTGGTCTGTTTGTGCTGGATTAAAAAGCACTATTTGCTTCAACCCATTAATCGCCCACTACTGAGCATGGCTCTCTCCTCTTAAAGAGGACTAGAGTATACTCCACTACTTCCCCAAAGATTAATAGTTTAAAACATTGGTATTTTCAACTGTGGGGAATTATGCTTATGGTGTTGATAATGTGTGTAGACGATTTGCACGATTTGTACGCAATTTGCCGGTTATTTACGTATGTACAAAATATAACTAATAACGAATACGGTTGATAGTTGATTGGGTGATCATTAGTACTTACTTAACTAGTTATACTTCGAGGCTTGAGGGCTTCGTAATGCACGATGTCATTAGTTATGATTGTCATCGTCAATATTCGGGCTTGGTACTTTCCACCAATTTCCATAAGAAATACGCATTTTGCCTCCATGATTGCAACGGGATGGCATTGAAAGAAACTTGTCGGCCGGTTTATTAGTTCCTCAATGTTGTTATCCCGCTCAAAGTCAATTTCCTCGAAATCGCATCTTAGTAGGCGGGAGATAATTATTTAGATTGAGGCTATAAAGAGCCCTGGAGAACTTACAACCCTTGCAAGTTGTTGCCCTTGGGGGCTATCAGAGAAATGTCGGGCACAAACTGCTTCACGAACGTGTTTAGGGTCCTAGTTAAAATGGAGTGTTTACTGACTACGGCAGTTTTAACCCTTGGCATATCTGTGATCCGTATCTGTATTTGGCCCCGTCGGTATTTACCGCGTCCATTGAGTTGGGACTTGTAAATAGTGGCTATCTTACGTGGTTTATGTAGCATCATCTAAACAACAATCTAAGCACTTTTTTTAGAGAAAAGCTTAATGTATTCCTGAATTATGCTAGCAACTGCATCGTTCTGTCTACGTAGATACTGTTATATGCACACTATCGTCATTTTTTTAAGGACATAGCCGGCAAATGAGCTAACGATCCATAGTGCAAGTGGATATGGTCGCCCATGAACATCAGCAATACGAAAGGCATTATTGATGCGCTGCCTGCCAAGAAAAAGAGATGTAAAAGAAAGAACTATATTATTGCTTGCTTACAGCTTGCTTGCATCTTGCGTAGTAAAAATACGAAATATGTCCATGGAGCGACATCGTTGTGTTTGCCTATTGGCTATGTGTGCATGTAATCATCAAATGAAACGCCGTGGACAGTAGGCTTAAGAGTAGGAGTAAATTATTTTTAAATTTTATTCAATCTCAATCGGCTCAAGTGGTCTTATGGATACTTCCTCAAATCTACTTGTCGATTATATTATAATAATTGGTAAAATTTAAATTAAGCTTTACTATAATAGGTTAGATACAATCACTTTGACCGCTTCACTATTAGGTACTTACGTACTCTACCACAAATTTCTTACTCGTTATTTATAAACAAAAGACCATTGTCTCCGGACAAATTGTATGTCACTGTGTTCAAGTTGACACGGGTACCCGTTGTAATGGAATTACGGTCTGCTGTAGAAACTGAACCCTTATTTCAAGGGCCCTGACCATAATTGTGGTGTGAGAAGCCACAGGTGCGGCCGTCACTTGCGATAATAGCTCGGTCCTTCGTCTAGATGTTTCTATTATCAAACGACCTGAAATTATATTCGTAAGGTAAGGAGGTGTATTATACCAATGTTGCCATAACTGTTTTTGTGGAATCCTAAACGTGTTCATTATGCTCTTAGTTTATCCTATTTGATAAGAGATGGCGTTGTACTATTGCCGAATCACGTTATCAAAAGTTTTACCATCTAATAATTATATTAAACCGAAACAAGTTTCAATCAAAACAACTTTATTAGAGAGAAACCTTTCTAAAATTTGGCCAAAGACGTAAAGAACTTAATCTAGCTTACTTATTAAATAGTCTGTATCGCTACTCTGTTTCAAAGCCTATTAAATTCAACTTATACTAAACAGTATGATATTAGACTAAAATAATGCTGATTTTAAGTATCATAAACATAGTATAACATAAACATAAGCTTACACACTCATACCCCGCATTAGGATTTACCTGTGTCGTGGGTGGTATGGACGACACATAACACATCACAAATAACACCCATGACTCGAGTACAAATATTCATCTGTCATATAAATATCTGCCCCAGCCGGGAATCGAACCCGAGACCCCTTGCTTCGCAGGCAGGGTCACTATCAACTGGGCTACAGGGTCGTCAGTACAGTAACAGCTTTGTTTGATGTTGCAACGTCGTTTCTTCATACAATACAACTAAACGAATATTTCATGCAGACAATGCAGATACAATAATTATAGTTAGATCGCGAAATAATTGAACCGTAATTACCGAGTTATTCAAACTGGTTTCCGAAGCAACACGTTAATATAACAGTACAAGCCGAATTATTCTGTTGCGGTGAAGTTTCGATTTGCCAAAATTGTGTAATTTGACCAGTACAAAACGTGTCATTGTGATCATTATGATATGGAACCCGGGTAATAACCGAAATTACTGCTTCATTTGTCGCTCGTATGATAATATTCGTATAATACAGTAATGAGGCTAATATACTCGTTGCCTCGATGCCTGTTATTGGAACGAAGTTCCTTATCGCGCGTTGTGAAAGGGGGCTAGACGGAAAATTACGACACTTTTTGATTCTTACGAATGACGACACTTTTTTTGAAGTGATTCAGAGAGTTTTACAGAGATGGCGCTGTACAACAAAAGAATACCTAAATCGAAAGGAACTTCGTTCCATCCGGGTGTCCCTTGACACCTCTCATGTTTTTTTGGTAATGGACATTTGGCTCTCCTTTACCGCTTCACAGTATTTGCCTCAATTCTTCCTTTTAGTATGAATTCGTGTGTGATCGACGGGATTAGGCGGCTCCTGCTACACATAACTCGAATAAAAAAAAGCCAAGTGCGTGCAAGGCCACGCGCTCTACAGGGTTCCTTAGTTCAATGACTATAACTCATTAACAACTTAAGCTAACCTAGCTGTGATAGTTTTCTTGAAGGGTTTGTCTATGGAACCCTAAAAATTAGAGGTGAATGTAGGATTCGATCTCAGACTCCCCTGAGCGTCAACGTTCAAACTACCAGACTGCTTCTTAAGTTACTGACCCTGAAATTCAATTTAATTTTAAATTATACTAAAATTCTTAATTTTACTTTAAATAATTTCAGTTTTATGAATCTTAATTGACCTTTAATGAAAACGACAATCAACGCTATTAAAAGAACGTGCGATAGTGATAACTTTTGAACAAAGACATCATTAAGTTATAACATAATTATAATAATATTAACTGATGGTATAATAAAAAAAACATTAAATGCGTATCAATACATATAACTTGCGATATCATGTAATCTAGAAACAGTTTCCCTGATATGAGACCGACCTGAGAGAAAACCGAGTTCATTCTAGTTTTTTAAGTATATATCTTAATTATTATGTTACTTGCTAGGGGCTTGAGAGCCATTTCTTTCTTTCTTTATTTTTCTCCTTTCTAGGATGACAACACATCAGTGATGCCCTTGGTGTCGCGACTAAAAATTAAGATTTTAACGTTGACGGGAATGCTTTTTCTAAGCCAAGCTCGAAACGATGCCATTAGACATCATGAGTTTAGCTTTAATAACATAGAATCTTATAATCTTAATTATTTTTTATATGTTTAGGTACGTTTTTAGTGAGTACGAAAAATGTTGTGCAAGAAAATATATTTCAATTTTTGAATATCACAGCTATTGTTGGGTTTCTACACTGCAAACATGGTATCAATGGAAGCTTTGTTCGTGGGGATTTATGAATTTTCGGCAGTTTAACATCTTGTACTTACATAATAGAGTCTTCGTCCATGTACCTAGTTGTTGTAATAGATTAAAATATTATTTTATGTCTATTCTTAAGTTGTTATCTACTTCCCTATCAAACAAAAAAATAATCTTGGCAGGCAACGCGTCAGTGATGCTTTTGGTGTTATCGATGCCCGTGGACGACGTTGACCACTCGCTACCAGCAAGGCTATTATGTTTTGTAACTCGACAGCGGAATCCGCGATAAGTTTCAAAATTGAAGTTAAGAGTTCGAGAGTCACTTCACTTCGCAAGTGCTTACTAGATGATAAGACAATGCCATATTTATTTGTCATATTTTTAATCGTTTGACGTTTGAGTTCGAGACTCACTTCACTTCGCAAGTGCGTAATAGATGATTAGGGAATGACATATCAAGATTTCTGACTCGAACTTCAATTTTGAAACATATCGTTTCTCGCCTATTTACCTATATGGAAATAAACCGATTTATTACAGCAATATTCGCAGTAAATTCGTTTGCAACACAGTTCATTGTTTTATTTCAATCGGTTCACAAATTAAACCGATAGTTATGTTATTTCAGAGAATCCGAAGCAATGTTAAGGAGGTTCAATCTCAAACTAAAACTCAAATATTCTTATTCAAAATTGGATTGAATAAGAATATTTGAGTTTTAGATAAAGTTTTAGATAATTCTAGCCACCAGTTTTGCCGAGTCTTTTTGGTATAATTAGTTTAGCCTTGAACATAGTATTAATATTGTAAATGTCACTCTTCTTAGAAGAAATCAATAACAAAGTACGTTGTATGTTGTTACAGATGACTGCGTAATTAGCTGCTGCCATTACTGTCAGTGCGGCCGTGAGACGTCAGTGCGGCCGTGAGCCGTCAGTGCGGCCGTGAGACGTCAGTGCGGCCGTGAGACGTCAGTGCGGTATCGCGGCAGTGCGACGCACGCGACGGGTTGATGGCGCGGTGACGCAGCATGCGCCGCGCGCTCGTCACCGCTCTGCTGCGGCTGCTGGTCGTCGCAGGTTAGTTGCTGCTTAAAAAAATAGTTACCGTTTCTCCGTCTAGCTACCTGATGGAGGCCTTTAGGGTTCTACCCATTAATGGCCCCACTACTGAGTACGCGTCTCTCCTCTTGAGGAGGTCTGGAGTATCCACCTCGCTGCTTCAGTGCGGATTGGTAGAGGGGTTAGTGGCCAACTCGTATGTCGTAGGATTTTATGCCGCCCGAGGGCCTCCGACATGGCTTAACGACTGTTATTTTACGATATTAACTGGGACCGACGGCTTAACGTGTACTCTAAAGCACGGAGGTGCTCAAATTTTTTTTCACTAGCGGTCACCCAAGAATTATTATCAAGCCGTAAAGTCTGCCTGGCTAGTTTTTGCTTAAATCAGCCGCCAAATGACTTCATATTCCGGCTGAGGTTTAAGAGATGGCAACGAATCGGTCATGCCTAAGTTGTAACTTATATCTAGATAGATATCCATGAGTGACGGTAACTACGTATCTCGTAGTTCAGTCACCTGCAGAGAAAAGTAATCCATCTGTCTATTAAAACTGTTTAACAGATGGGTTACTTTTCTCTGCAGGGGACCGTTCGTTTGTCAAATAGTTACATAATAAAAATACAATGAATTTACAAAAAGGCTGAAGTACTCCAACGGCCTATTCTGCTGAATCGCTTACGGAAAAGGCGCGAACCTCAAGTGTAAAAGTTCACATCACATGACATTGACGAAAAAAGGCTACGGTGATTAATGGGAGGAGTACGCTCGGTAATAGATGACGAGAAAAAATACAACACATTGGAAAACGCGTGTGCTGCCCTTTATACTTATTTGGTTTACTACTTAACGTTCAGATACTTAAATACAGGGTTTAGGATGAATTGAACTTATTCCGCTTATATCAATGACCCGTAGCCTCTTTGACAGTGATCCTGCCTGCGAAGCGAAGAGTTCCGGGTTTATTTCCCGGCATGTTTGTTCTCCGATCGTGGGTGGTATATATCTTATTTGTGTTATCCATGCTACGAGTACTATACAATATACTCTCTGATGATAGCCACGACACCTGAAATTATAGTAAACAGTAAAGGTTCACTTTATAATATTAATCATCAATATTTTGGGCGTAACTTGTTGGACAGATTCAAGATTCTCCCGTTGATTATCCCGACTGCCACTTAAGGAGTCCGAATTTTTTCCTACAGACGCTTTATCTGGAAATGTTTTTATCTACCCACATCGTTAAACCTCCAAAGTTTTTTCTTGTGTCTGTTTTAATAATAAGTACAAAGAAGTAGGCACAGGAGTGACATTAAAAGATATAGGTTGATTAATGAGGGAGGGAGAGGATTCAAGTAGAAGATGAGATGACGTGGAAAAATTTAACACGTATTGGAAAGCGTTTAGAAGGAGTTAGCTGGAGGGTACGGCGTACGCATGTGGGATTTTATGTAAAGAACTCACACAAATTCGTTGTTATTTTTAATCCCTGACGAAAAAGGAGGGGTGGTATAAGTTTGACGTGTCTGTGTATCTGTCTGACTCTGTGTATCTGTGCATCTATGTATGTATCTGTGGATCTGTATGTCTGTCTAGCACTGTAGCTCCCAAACGGATGAACGGATGAACTATTTTGATCTAGTTTTTTTTTATAAAAGGTGACATAATCGAGAGTATTCTTAGCTATGTTTAGTGTAAATCAAACTGTCAGGGTTTTTTTATTTAAATTTAAGATTATTGCAAATAGCTGAAAAACGAGTTGACGAGCCATCTGGTGGTAAATGGTCCTTTCGGCTACGAACAGTTTACACCAAAACAGACAACCAACAGCAACCACATAATACCACCGATGCGTTGCCGGTCATGCAGGGTATCCGAATTATTTCTGGTCTCTGATCGAACTGTAAAAACATTACACTTTGCGAGGGTGATAGTTAGCCAAATTGATCAAAACCCTAACATCTGGTAGATTCTAAGCCTAAGTCTTTATGTCTTCACTTAGAATCGAATCCAGCTCTCGCTAGACCACGCCCTAAGCTTTTGAGTCGTCTAAAATGCCTACTATCAACCAGAATGGCAGTAGCATCTATCTAAATAAATAAAACACAAAAAATATTTGAACGGACGTCCGTTATAGACTATGAAACCAACCGATGTGCCCCAAACCACTTTCATTTGAAAGGCAACAATGCGAAGATGGTTTGAGACCCCTAAAACAATCCATTAGGCACGTTCGTTCTACTGATAACGCTTCACACCCATAGCCCCACACTAGGATTCCCTGTGTTGTGGGTGCCATGGACAACACAAGATAAGGACACCCAGACCGAGAACAGAAATTCAAACTCATCATTTAAATTTCTGCCTCGCTGGGAATCGAACCCAGGGCTCTTAGCGCTGCGATCCTGCATGGTAACCATTGCGCCACACTGGTCGTCTAATGAAGTCGATTTCAGACTTTTCCCACGTAAGAAATTTCCCAATTCAAATTTATTTATTTACTTTAGCGTAGTCATGTATAACTATCGATCTGATAACAATAATCGCTATTCAGTTATCGTTATCAATATGCTTATCATATAATTTTGATTAACCAATATGTTATAACTGTTGCCATAATAATAACAATAACTTTATAATTATAACGACATGTTATAAGGTAACAATGTCTTAATGTCCTATTAATACACCGCTTCGGGTATAATGGTGAGTAGTTAAATGGTTCCGCCATGGAACTACGAGTATACTGGGCGTTACGTATCAATTTTGTAAGGTATGGTGTTCAATATTTTCATGAAAATTATCACATTATGTTACAGAAATAAATAACGTCTTGGATACCCAATCCGGCAAGGTAAACGTTTTTGAACGTCATTCCTGCAAAATATCTTCTATGGAAATTACACCACGCCAACGATATTTCGTGTTCCAACTGCGGGTTTTGGAACCAGTTATTTATTAATTTTTCTTCTATCTTGATCGGCGTCGTATCATTGATGCCTTTGGTGTTGCTGTTTTGCAGCGATGATGGCTACTTATTATCAGTTTGATCTAAGTTAATTTTTTGCCTAGTAACATAATAAAAGGTGCAGAATAAATAGGTGCAAGATGTGACCATAGGATGATTAATCCTTCACCTTTACCTTTCTTTTCTACAAATGCGCCACTGCTGACAGAGATTTTGGTCCTATCTGCAAATGCATCGGGAATTTTCCTATGATTATGAAAAAACTGCCTTAAGAAAAATCTTGTAATATATTTTTATTTATAATAGAAAATTTAATTTCCGGAATTAAATGAAGCTACTTTTTAAATAATCCACTGCGATAGTGAAAACGGAAAAGATTTCCACATGGATGCACTACACTAACTGCATTCACAGCTATTCGGTTTTATAAAAACAAAGACTTTAATTTCCCGCGAACGCTAAATCGGAACAGTATATCTTTTCGCTTCGTCTCATGAGGTATAAATTCATTTCGTAAACAAACCTGCTAATTTATCGTAGCTTTCTAACAGCATTAATGCCAAAACATCTTAATTTATGTAAACAGTACAGAGATAACTTTTACAAAATGACGCGCTACTTTTAAGTTGCCATTTCAAATTGCCGGGCAATTACAATCTCGATTCAAGATGGCGGAGCTCAACACAAAATGGCGGAGGAAACCACGGCAAATTGTTTGCAAATTTTTGCAAACCCATTTGCCGGTTATTCAAACCTTGAAATTCTTGTTCTTGGGTGTAATGAGATTTGCTTATCTAATGCGCGTTGTCTTAATCTTGTTCAGCGTAAATTTAGATTATTTTTGTTAAAAAATAATTTTTGAACTTCCTGTTAATTATTCAGTGATAAGGGGCCCGATCAATCTAGACTCCAAGGCAATCTATCTTGCAGGTAGGTTGCACCTTGATGTACAACGAGGCTATGGTATCGGAACCCTCTTGTTGTAGGTCGCTTGGCTTTGTTTAAACCCAATAGTAGGTACTGTTACATAGTGGTAAGGTTTTTAACCTGCTAGCAACCAACCTCCGTGTAAAACCAGGAATTCGGTCGCAGTGCCAGAAAGCCAGATATAACTTATGCTGGTTCCCTGTTCCTATTTTAGTTTAGTGCCCGGCGTGACTCACAGTCCTCAAGAAGCTGTAAAGGCCAATAAGGCCAACAGCAACTAATCATTCGAAAACAAACAAATTGTTTCTATTTTAGTCGGAAACCCATACTTATGTCTATTACTGATGTCTACGCACACCTTTTCACATCATATAAAGGTGTAAGCACGACTTTTTATTGCAGCGATCGAAAGCCATGTTATGAAATTCTCGATTTTCAATATGATTTTTTGTTCTTTACATGCCGTTTATCATTCTTCAAGATTAATGACACGTCGCAACAAATTAATGTTGTAAGCTTTAGCACAATACGCGTAATTGCTTCTGAATGAAATTCTCTAATACGTCTTATGTAAAGAAAAAGTACTCTGGGAACTGGTGCTGTCTCGATAATAAGATATCTAAAAGGTTGTTTGTAGAACGCAAAAATTGGCTGTTTTATTATCAGGAAAATACTGAATGAAATTACTTTATTCGTCTTTGATTTATAAAACATACGCTATATTTAGATAATGATTTACTTATTAATGTTAAGTTATATTTAATTTAGAGTATTAATACGCTGTAATTTATATGAAAATCATAATCTATAAAGATTCAGCCTCTCATCAAGTCTAGACGGGTGAGAACATTTGCAAGTCAATTTATAATACATCGCCTTACTTCCATTACAATATGCAAATTTTAGATTGCAGAATTTGTGAACACAAAGAAATTTAAAGCGATGTTGCCATTTAAAATTGATTTAGCAAGAAACAGTATACCAACTTTATTTTAAGTAAAATAAAGCAAAGCAACAACCCATGATTGTCCCACTGCTGGGCTCGGGGTATCCTCTCACAATGTGAGGGGTATAGAACATAGTCAAGGTCAAGTGCGGATTGGTAGACTTAACACACCTTGGAGAACTTTATGGAGAACTATCCGGTGTGCAGGTTTCCTCACGATGTTTTCCTTCACCGAAGCAAGTTATAATACGCACATAATATTTGAAAATTAAGAGGTGCGTGCCAGGATTTGAACTCGGGCCCCTTGCTTCGGGAGACCAATGTTCTAACCGCTAGGCTATCACTGCTATATTGCTATTTTAAATATACAAAGATAAATTACTTTTATATTTTAGTTGACAACTTGGGGTTTTGGATTTTTAACTTCCTTTCATTTATTTTAGTTTCAATAACAGCTTTCTAAGGGTTTCCCTATTCTGAGGACGTACGGACGGACGGGTGTATGGACGGATCCATCCAGGATGGTCAGACATAATGGAACTATAAGGGTCCAGTTTTGACTACAAAACTCTAAAACGGGGAATTCGAAGTTTATTGATAAACTCAATATAGTTTTGATAGTAAACGGATACTAATCGTAACTTTGTGGATAACGTATCAAAGCGAAGTAGAGAACTTGCTTACTGCTACTAGGAAGGTATAACACCAATACGTTAAGTTAACACCCAGAGGTATAAAGCAAGTAATAAATAAGTTACGAGATCAGTCGAGTAACGTAAAAGCTCTCTGACCCATTAATATTAATATCAAACTTCTCCTAAACTTAATAATATCGGCTAACAAGCTCCATCGATGAAAATCCTAAAAAACTTTGTGGAATCTAACCTCGTTAATGGAGTGTAAAACAGAGCTCCGAGACGTAGATTAATGGATTTCAGAAATGAAATGCTTCTGAAACCCCTTTCCAATTTCCAATATACTAGTTAGATACGTTTAGGTTCAAACGTTTAAGATGTTAATTGTAATCTTGGGAGATTAATGTGGAAGTACAAAAAATATCACCTTTGAATCTAAAAAGGTGTATTTTTTGCTAAGAACGATTGAAGTGATTTAATTTAAATTTAAGAATCTCCGTAGCAATCACTGTCATCCAAAGACTGAAGCACAGACTGAAGTATTGCAAGATAATTTTTAACATCACCATCTTTACAACGTACTAATCACCAAACCACTGAACTGCCTGAACACGAAAAAGGCTCCAGCCAAATGCTAAATGCACATTTGCATGATCAATTGTGATGTTGTATGCTCTAGTCTTAACTGTTATAATCGTAACTGTTATAAGTACAGAATATTTCTCTCTAAACCAAATAAATAAATATATTATGTCCTGTTCACTAGTTATGTTTTGTTACAGGAGGCGCAAACTTTGTTAATCCATACGTGAGCGAGGAAAGGACCGATCTCAGTCAAGTATGGATCGAGATCCCGTCGACACTGGTTGCCCTGGGAGGAGACGTTCACGTCTACATCCGTGGAGTTGCAGGCACTGGAACTCTTCGCGTTCGTCTCGCGCGAGAAGACGACGAAGGGCGCTCCCTCCTGGCGACCATGCCATTAGCTCTCGACGCAGAAAGTCGAATGACACTCCCATGTGGATACTTCTCTAGAGGTGGACTCTACTACTTAGAAATCGTAGCGGATAAGGAAAACTTTCTCGAAGACTACGACTTAAACAACACAGAACATAACACTGCCAAAGTTAAACGAGATCTCGGGAATGGTGGTATCATGGAAACCGGTGACAGTATGGTCAAGTTCTGGAAGTTCGATGTCATGTGGCCTACAGCTAATTTAGATGTCACTCCAGAGCAAATTCAGACGTATCCAGAGAGACAAGTGACAGCAATTTTGGAGTTCCCGAAGGTTGTGTGTACTCCGGTGGAATCGAGTGCCGACTTTTGGTTAGAACTGTTGTACTGTGGACACTCTAGTGGTGGTGCAGTGTTATGTGATGGCAAGAATACTAGCTCGCATGCTCATGTATTATATTCTGAACAGGTGAGAAATGTTCCTTAGTTTATCCAAAATTTTAAAAACCATTTTTCATCCTTGCATGCAAACTTCACTTGTCTTGTACATCAAAAGTGGACGTGGTGGCTTGCTACACTTTACTATACAAGTTCTTGTGCTAAATAAAATCTAAAGTGTTAACGGTTTGCAGATGCACGGGTTCCCAGGGCGGCGGACGATGACGCTACGATGCGAATTGTTTGGCCAGGCCGGGGACTACACGTTGAACCTGAGACCAGCAGCGGCTGCTGGGCCCCAGGATTTAGCCTCAGCTTTCATTAAGGTAAACTAAATTATCGTCATGGTATCATCATCACAAATCTATTTCTTTGCTGAGCACAGGTCTTTTCTCACGTTAATTGGGGCTAAGGTCATGGTCCACTGGTCACGTCTAAATTGGTAGACTCCACATATATTTTAACATTCCACACATCGAAATGTCCAATGTAAAAGAAATATACGCCTTGTTTGACATCAATAACTTATAATACATTTTTTTATGGAAATAGCCGGCAAACGAGCTGACCTGATGGTAAGTGGCTATCGCCGCCCATGAACATCAGCAACACCAAAAGCATCACTGATGCGTTGCCGGCTAAGAAAGAAAGAAGAAACAGAAAGAAAGAAAGAACTGGCTCTCAAGCCCCCAGCCGAAACACGACGAATCGTTTGGTGGCTGACTCATGCTCGAGGGTGGTAGCTATCCAGACGAACCCTTGGAGCAATAATAATAGTAATAATGGTATTATTTAATAATTAAAATCAATACTACCAATATAATACTTCCGAGGGCCCTACCACCAGCGGGCCGGATTTAGTTACCTCTTACGACACCCATCCGGCGTGGGATTGGGGTTAGTATTCTAAGCCGTCCCAATACGACTGCAATACATAGAAATACATAGAAATAATTTATTGTTTTGTGTCGTTTTCCTGAATTGTATGAATTGTATGTTCTCTGACAAAGACGCTGTTGGTGGAATAAAACCAATGAGTGCTTGAATCATAACAATCAAAAGTAGAAACAAGCAAACTAGTAGATACATAACATTAAACTTAGTTGAGGTATTATAATATCTCACATTCATAGAAAAAAATACCATTTAGATTTAGATAAATAATAAATGTTTTAAAAAAACTTGAAATAACGGATTTTGCGGTGTCCAATACTCGTGTTTTAGGTTTCACCAATATTTCACCAAAGCATCGTATTGTATTTACCCTCAACATTTTCACCGAACGTTTCAATATTCTCATTCCTCAACTCAGAATTGGCTCGAAATGTTTGCTAGTGCAAGCAAATTTATTAGACGGTTTCATTGCTTTGCTCTCAAATATCGCAAAAAGCATTCCTTCTAGTGAATTGTTATTCTTGATTTTCATCTGAATTCATGATTGAGAAGCCAAATTTGGTATAAACTATGAAATTGCTCTACTAGTGTTGAACATTGAATCCACGTTCGTATGAATGATGATATAAGAACTGAATTTACTATCTCTACTAATAGTATAAAGCTGAAGAGTTTGTTTGGTTGAACGCGTTAATCTCAGGAACTACTGATTCGAATTGAAAATTTTTTTTTGCGTTTGATAGTCCATTTATCGAGTTCGATCATATTTTAAAAGTTAGTTTTTTCCACAAATTAACGCGGGTGAAACCGCGAGGCACAGCTATTATAAAAATAAACACCAAGTTGACCAAGAATTTTAGGTATATACGGACGGCAAGCTTGGAAAAGGTAGCTGAAGACGGAGCATGTCACATTAGATGAATAATTTCGATCAACTGAAAAACCGAGATGGTTCATAGCTATATTTCGAACTAGCGGACCCAGCAAACGATGTCCTGCAACATATTTTATATTTAAATATGATAACAAATATTACTAATCATAATGAAATATAGCTTCTACCACTCAGAAATAATGTAGCTTTATATTTTGAAATAATTTTCAAAGAGTTTAAAGAATTTTGAAATCAGTCTAGTAGTTTTCGAGTTTATACATTACTTACCTAAATTCATAGTTTGGAAAACGAAACAAACAAAACGTGTTTTAAAATTTAAAATATATATGAATTCCACTCCGTGAATATCTTTTTAAGATATAGACCATATCTTTTTTATTTTTCCCAGGCTGACTGGTCCGAGCAATTCGTCTTAAACGTGCACGGCGGGTCCGTGTTCCCTTGCGGAGACGGAGTCCGCGTGCTTTTCCAGTATCCTGAATGTGCCCTGGATGGCGCAGACCGAGTCCGAGTGTTCGGTCGAGACGGGGAGAGGCTCAGATATGTCGCTGAGCGGAGAGTTAGAAGGTAAATTTAAAGGTTAACAGTATGGGTTGTATCTTAGGTAGATACGGTTTGAGTTAAATCTCCATTGTTTTTGGTAAACATAGCTTGGTAAAAATAACACATGGCAATAAATCGGACTTCTTTTGATCGAGGTAGCTAAGATCTCTTTGCTGTGCTTGAGCGCTGGGTAAACTAATCTATTATGGTGCTGATACACATGCTAGTAAGAAGCACACGACCTTGTACAAAGCAGTCTGCAAAGTACATAGTGGTGTGTGCTTGTCTATATAACTAATATTGAAAAATGTTTTTTTGAATTAAGTTTTCATTTTATGCCTGAGTTATTTTTAAATTACAGATTACGACAAAATAAGTTTGTTCACTAAATAAGACTCGTGTAAAAAATGAACTATACAATAAGCATTTAGTATTAGTGAGTTGATCAGTGGATCTGTAATACATATAATGTCAATCATGATTAATAATATCCCAGTTTAATTAAAATATTGTATAATAAAATTGTACTTCGCTTTCCAATCCGCGAGTTAATGTTATGTTTCTCTCACCAGAGGTCAGCACACAGCGTCGTTCGATTGTCGTCTGTTCAGCGAGCGGTACCCGGAGTATTGCTTCGTGTACGTGTCGCAGGCCGTCACGGGCGCCGTCGCTGACGTCAGGATGGATTGCTTGCCCACGCTGCCGTTGTCAGGTTATATGACATTACCATAGCACAGATCTTGAACATAACGTTTTACCACAGAACATTACAGCATCTAGCTTTGCTGTCGTGTTAGCCGTATCAATGATAGGGGAACCTCGAGGTATGTTATAATTTTTAGCAGTTAATAAGGCAACACGGAATGCCTAGGTATTTTTATGCGACGAAAATAAAATATACCTACCTAAATTGAGTGTAGGTAAATTTTACGAATTCCGTCGGAGCGGAGCCCCTCAACAATGTTCGATACAGAGTTTGCCGGGCAAGCTATGGCAATGATCGATAGCCTTACTTATCGCAGTCTTTTAATTTTATTTACAAGGTTCCCCGCTGGCTGTCTAAACTGTTTTAGGTGTGGTTACCATTTTCTTGTAAATAAAAGAAATAGGTAAAATCTGGTGTTTATATACATAGCATGAGCGCTTCATTATTAGCAACTGTCTGAATAAATAAAAATTTTCTATATAACTTTTTTTGTTGAACACAGAAGGCGGCGCAGGCAGCTGGGGGGAGTGGTCAGCATGGTCAGCGTGTCCCGCGCCGGCGCGCTGCTCCACCCGGACTCGAAGCCGGCATCGCTTCTGTGACTCCCCACCACCGGCTTATGGGGCTAAGCATTGTGAGGTACGATGACTCTACATACACATAGCCCCAAATTAGAATTTCCTCTAGTTGCCAAGGACAACACACAAAGACAAGAATAATTCACACACCCAGACCGAGAAGAAATTAAATTCAGACTATTGCGCCACACGGGTTGTCAAACATTATACCCGAAAATAGACACACATAAAGCTGGCCATACATTATCAAGCATACTTGTCAAGTTTGCAGATTGACTTCACGAGGCATCCAGTTTGCATGATGGAGGCCATACACGATCATGTGTACTTGATCAGGTTTGCAGTTTGACTTGACGCACCATTCAGTGTGCATGAAATAACTATATAGCCAGATAGCTTACCGTGGTCATACACAATCAAGTATACTGGATGCCGCGTCAAGTCCGCTGCATGATACATTATGGCCAGCATAATGATTTCATAAATAATAGGTAACTTCGACCAGATAACAGTTATTAACATTTAGATATTTTGACGTTCTCGTAGCTTCGTTGGTATTCTATAAGTAATTTATTTATTATATTTATTTTATTTATTAGACTTTTTTTAATACAATTCGTATAGTAGCAAAGGTGGACTTAATTTAGTTGGTACTCTATAAGCGAGACGCCGTGGATTCGATTCCCGGTAATAATGTTTGTTGGGTTCTGGGTGTTTTAATGTTCTTGTTATGGCCTCGCATGGACAACACAAATAAGAATTCACTCATTCGAATTCATATGCCTACGATGCGAGAATTTCACATTACGGTTTTACTTTCTGCGAGTATCTTTACAGAAAAATATTTGCTTGTATTTCACATTTTATAAAACAAAATTTTCATGGCAAAATAATTTAATGTTTATTTCTCTGAAATCATAAGATTCCGTGTTTAATAACAATTACTAAAGATCTTTGTGTGCGATGTCCATGAAAAACACTCCACTTTTTTTATAAAAATGCGTATCTTGGCAACGTAGTGTTTAAGTACTCTGTGCTTGGCAACGGACTGGCGCGTTGCTTAGAAACTGTTTTGTCAATCGTTTAATATGACGGCATTCGCGCATATTTTACTTTAACTTTAACTTTTATATTACAACTGATATACATTGTTAAATAATGGCACCAAAAAAAGGAAAAGAAGAGGAAGGAGCAGGAGGCCACAAGAGTGGAGGCGGCTTTACAGAAGTTGAGAAGACATTCTTAGAACTACAAGTTGCGGAGTGTAATAGGAAGATAGCAAGACTTCGGTCAGCTGTTGACGAATATGAGGTACGTAATGAGGAACTTCAGAAGGCTTATGACAAATTGGATGAAGACAGAGCTGATATAATTGCCTATTTGAAAAAAACTCTCAATTTAAAAAATGAAGAAAATAATGAATTAAAAGATAAAGTGAAAGGTCTCGAAGAAACCAGAGAAATAGAAACAGCTCAGTTTAAGGCCACTGTGAATGAATTAGAACGAAATTTCACAATCATGAAAGATCAACTGACTTCGGAAAATAAACTGCTGGCTGGGAAACTTAACACGTTAGAAGAGTTTAGAGCAATTAGGGATGATTTGATGAGAAAATTTGAGAAGCAAGAACAAGCCTTTAAAGATCAGGAAATGAAATATAAAAGAATAATTTATGACGCAGAAAAGAAGTTTGTAATTGGCAAAGATAAGTTAAAAAAAGAAATGGAAGCACGACTCTTACAGCTAGCGCAGGACTTTCAAGATGCTACTGAGCTTCGTATTGCTGCTTCTACTCATAGGGTAATCAGGGAAAATATAGCTATAAATAATGAATTAGACAGTATTCTGTCAACACAAGCGAAATTAGCTGATCAAAATGAAAAATACAAGGAAAGTGAAAGAACTGCTCGTATTTCTATGGAAATGGCTGAAGAGGAAAGGGACAAAGCTATCAACAAAACTATAGTTCAATTAAAAGTAATAGAGCAATTAACGGCGGCTTTCCAAGATATAAAGAAAGAAAAGGCACTTTTTGCGAAAAAGAATTACGACTTTGAAACCTTAGAAGCAAAGATTCTTAAACTTACTAGAGAAAATGAAAATTTATCTCTACAAGTGCGAATATTAGAACAACATTTGCATGCCAAGCTAAGTGATCAAACCAAAGCTACGATAGCATCTTCAAAAGTTGTAAATGAAAATGCAAAATTAAAGAAAATACTAAAAGAGACTGCCGTAGCTATTCAAGCGGCTTTGAAATTAGATGACTGGTCGACTAAGGATCCTACAAGAGAAGTAATGGACAGACAAATGTTATTATCACGTTTGCTTGATATCATAACCCAACACCGTGAAATTCAAGCCGCTGAATCCATTGAAACTTTGGCATCTTTCGGAAAGATTTATGAAGAAGGTGATCTCGGTTTTATTCCTAAACCAACTACCAAGAGGTCAGCGGTATCTGCACCAGTTACATTTGGATCTAAGGAATCGCTAAAAGAGAAACCGGAAAAACATACGCCTTCAGCATCAATTATGACATCATCTCTTGGAAGTGTCAAAACGATTCCGAGCATGAAACTGGTTCCACCATCATCCGAACCACAATTAGCAGCTAAAGAGAGCTTGCCATCTTTCGTTACTTCAACCAAGTCAAGTGTAAGTTCTGTCACAGAGCAAGAAGACATACAAGCGGAAGAAATGACTATTGAAGAGCAATTAGCTGCCAGTAAATTAGAAATCCAAAAATCAATACTTAAAGATCTGGCTTACTCTCAAATGGCATTAGATTCTCAGGCAAAAATACTTAGTCAACAAAAAATGTCGAAGTCGGTCATATTAGAAGTACCAGATGAAGAGATGGATGGAGAACACACTGAGGGACACACAGAAACTGAGCAGACGGAAGGTGGCGAGGAACATGCTGAGGAGTCTGACGTGACATCAAAAGGTGAAACAGAGGATACAGCAAAAGAAACAGAAGAAAAACCAGAAGAATAGAACTCAAGCTATCTATTCTAATATATTTCTTTACTTATTTCTTGTATAATATACATAATATTTTAAACCACTAGTTTATTTTTATTTTATAATGACTTCGTAGTATGAAAAAAAAGCAAAATATCACAGCGTATGACAATTTAAAAAAGTATTTATCAGTGATAATCACAACAATATGAAATAAAATGCCATATGAAACAATATGAAATAAAATTCTTTCACTGTTGGGAAGCTACGCTATCCCCGGGTGGCATAGGCTATATTATATATTTTTTACTATTTTTTAGCGAGGACGATTTCCTAGTTGTTGATAAATTTGTTTAGTCGATTCGTAAATATTTCTTGAAGGCAAACATTATAGACCGACGAGATGTAATAGAGAAAACTCTTGTTTTACGTGCAACGAATGAAATTAAAAACGGAACACATATTTGTTATAGACTCGTATATTATTAAAAAAGTTATAGCTAAGTCGTCTAACTATACTTTTTCATACATTCATATCGTTATGGTTAATTCAGGTGACGACCCAAAGGGGCTTCGAAACATTCGACAAAATCCAAGTAGCTTAAAATTTTCTACACATTCATTTTGACTACGATATAATTTCTTAGTACAGCAATATTCCTTATAACAAGACCTTATTAAATCACCAAGTTTGCTTTTCTTTGGCGCGTATCAAAATTAATGACGTTTGCTTTGTATGAATGAACATTGGATTACATAGCATAACTATTGTTAGCACGGAGAATATTTCGTGATCGTTAAATAATTTGTGTTGTGAAATGAGGTGTACTGAAAATTAATTTAATAAAGATAATTGGTGAACGAACTTCCTTCTGAGGTATTTACGGAGCGCTATGACTTGGGGTTTTTCAAAAAGGTATTATGAATCACAATCAAGGCGCGGCGTTGTATTTGCGAATCTATGTGGTATTGCTTATGTATAAATCCGAGGATATATATACAAAATAAATATATTCAGTCTGTGAAAGAAAAACTTGTGGTTTAGGGGTTTAGGTTTGGCGTCACTGTGAGAAACAAATGTCGGCACATATCATTTTTTGTAAGATGTGATGTGATACTGATAGGCCTGGCAAAATGACGCAATATCCAGATACTATCAGATTTTTTACTCCCTTAAAAGATCATGTCCTACTGTAAGTTGTTACACTTTAGTTATAGTATTAAATATTGATTACGTCTAGATTTTGCAAAGGTCAGTTCAAGGGGTATATTATATTGTATAATATAATAATGATTCATAAGGGCAAAGAGTAATGAAACTTGCGGCGAATGAACTGCTTGCTCCTCAGGGACGGAGTAGGTACGGACTGGAAATCAGCGCCGTAAAACTCGTATTATGGCGACCGCTAGTAACACATTGCTGCATTATTGCTATTTGATTATTCCTTTTTATTTTATTACTAGTGGATACCCAGCGAGTCCTATGGGGAGGCCTATGTCAAGCAGTGGACCTACAAGGGCTGATGGATGGATGGATGACCCAGCGTGTTCCACTACGCTATAAATAGGCACTCTGGGAATGCCCACAGAAGTCAAAAGAACAATTACGTGTATATTTTTTGAATCGTCAGGAAATATTTTATTGTGCAGAAAATACTTTTAAATGAAGTGTTTATCTATTCATTACCTTTTTCTCGCAAAGTATATAATTTATATGTGAAATAAAATCTTGATGTTATTAATACGAGCTGTAAATTAAGTAACTATAGTTCTGTACTTCTCTCAGAGATGGCGGCAAAGGTGTCAATTAAAATCTAACCGGTCGCGAACTGTATGGTTTGCGTTCGGGAGACCAACGGTTTATTAACCGCTAGGCTATCACTGCTTTTTATGTAGTACTTAACGTACTAGTAACCTTTTTCACTTATCTAATCAAGAATCTTATGTTACTAATGAGTGAACCTGATCATAATCATATCGGTTTGTCTCTTTGTTCTGCTTATAATGTATGTTTATTTATTATCTATTTAAAGAGTTTTGTAAATGACTTTCGTTGACTAAGCCATTGGTTTCCATGACGAAATA
This sequence comes from Thymelicus lineola, assembly GCA_963932265.1. NCBI lineage: Eukaryota > Metazoa > Arthropoda > Insecta > Lepidoptera > Hesperiidae > Thymelicus > Thymelicus lineola. The sequence continues at coordinate 1,203,625 of OZ010693.1, read as the reverse complement.
AATAATTTGACTTCTTTATGACGTTTATCAGGGTAAAGCAGTGGAGCTAGCAGCATGCGAGTGCATGGAGAAGCCGTGGGCTGGAGACTCCTCGCTGGTTGTGGCAGAGGTGGGCGCCGGGTGCCGCTGTGGCTGCGTACTGCACCTGGCTCCTGCTGCACGACTCCTGGCCGGCTCCGCGAGGGCTTGTCCTTCGAGGTCGTTCTGGTTGCTGCAGGTTGGTACTTGGTGGAGTATGCTGTAGGTATCCTCAAGAGGAGAGACCCATTGATCCGTGGGACTTTAGTGGGTTGAAGCCGACTTGAGTTGTGAGGAAGTGCTCATAGAAAGCGTGAGACATTCTTCAATAATCATCCAAGATAAGCACAGCCGTAGTGACAACAGCCACTTACCATCAGGTGGGTCGCCAGTTAGTTTGTCAGGTAGTAAAATTAGAAACTGGCCAACAGTAATAAGAAACTTGTACCTTTCGGACCACGCGCAATGTTGAGTTTCGTTATTATAAGATCGACTATTAAGATCGATTACTCGATATCTTTCAAACACTAAGTATCTGGGATAGTTTTCCATTAAATTAATCATAAGAACTTGGTATTAGGAACGTCAGCAAGAGTCGTTGTTATTATTTTAAACTTTTATCGTGCCGATGATCTATGTCACTTAGTCGAAATATCTGTGTAACATACAAAAATCGTGAATACCCGCTTGCATTCAAAATGTCATAAATAATGTTTAGTGGACCTTACTATTACAATTTCAATACTTTTGAGTTTCCATTTCCATTTTTCTCACTTGCTCACTGTGAACTTTGCCACCTAGCCCGGTTTCTACTTCCTGAAATTTTTGTATTCGTTTTATCATTTCCTCTTTCTTTTTAACTTTGACTGAAATCTCGTAGAAATATGCTCTAGAGAAATATTAAACATTTCAAAGAAACATTTGTTCGATTTGCTACGTATTGAAGGCTTGACATTTTGATCACGATTCTCATTAAAAGCTGTTCTCAACATTCTATATTTCTGATTACAGAAACAGACTGATTACAGCGGCTAGGATGACTTTAGGATTTCCTAGTCCGGTAGTCCGTAGTAGTTTCGCTAGTCAATAAAGAATCTAACTCGCGCTTCATATTGATTGCGAAATATTCAATTAAGAACAGATGTTCGGCATTCTTAAAATGTAGCCACTAAAGATGGCTTGTGTGTTAAGTGAATAATATTCATAAAATACAGATGAAATTACATTAAAATTGCTTTATTACAAAAATATTACATAAATCACTGTGCCGCATAAATCACATTTAATACGCTGCGAGCCGGTGGCTTACCCCGTGACCTAATATTGCATGAAACTGTCAGTTCAATATTATCTTTGTAAAATAATAGGGCAAGGTGAGTTCTTTAAGCTTGGACCGCGAAAAATAACCTCATAACCCCCGGGTTTTTAATAGCGTTTGATATAATAAGCAAAACCGCAATTTAAACTTGCTTAATTTTAATACCTTTTTTATCACGGAAAAAATCTTTAAACGTCAAAGTGCAATGGAAAATAACCATCAGGTACTTGTTTATCAACAATAGTAAAGAAATAATATAGAAAAAAAATCGTCATCATTTTTAGTGAATTTTCATACTAATCGTACGTGTTGCAAATACTGTTTGTATTTCCAAAAATCTTCACTACGCGACGTCCGTTGTGTACGTTTTGCACATTCCAAAAATCTTCACTATCTTTTACATTCATAAAATATTATGAAACATAAAATAGTATTACTAATTACTATCTATTAGTATTACACAGACTTGTCATGGAGTGATAAGGAACCATGAACACTAGTTTTACTCGCATAAACTAACAAATTACGTTGTATTCAATACTCGAGCAACTTCAGCACCCATAAACGTGCTGAACCATAGCTCAAAATTGAAATAGCCATGTAACTTTAGTTAGGACAAGTTATATTGAATTTGTATCGTTAGCACGGGCCATCAAAACTCTGCCAGCTATGCAAACTACGACCGATTTTAACAAGTTGTTGCATCCAGTTTAACGGTTCGCGTTGCTGCGATAGTTTTCTGGGTGGACGGATATTGAATTATCTTTAACTTGTGGAAACTTCTAGATTATACGAGGCAATCAATTTATGTTTTCATTACACAGGTTTCCAATTATGAACATGAAAACGGTATCTTTTAATATAACCCTAACCTTTATGCTTGAACTTCATTTATTCATTTTTCTTTATTTCCTGTTTTCAAAAAAAAACCTAACGATCCTAAATAATGTTTTAATTACTTAGCTTATGACTTAAAATGTAACATTTTGAAGTAACTACATTATTTGATTGCAGTCATTCGTCTTACCTTATCTGTAATTTTGTATGTAGAAAAAGGTAATCCGCAATAAGGAAAACATCAGCTACTTTAATTATTTTATTGTAATTTTAAACCATTGCCTAAATTGTACGCTATAGGCCAGTTCAATTGACCTGAATAGAATGGTAAACTCAGCTGTAAAAGTAAAATCGCAGTAACGGACCTAATGCAAACGCCTCGTCGAATTAGTAAAGCAAATCGAAACGAAATCTCCCAACAAACTGTATTAATCGAATCGTTAGTACAATCGTTTGGAGAGTGCTTGAAGCAATTATTTACATCCAGAATAATTCGTGAACAGAATCGGTTTGGGTCTTTTCAAGTAATTACAAGTATTAGAAGTTCTAAAAAGCTTCTGAAATAATCAAACGAAATACTGTTAAGTTCACTTTGGCTTTTACACCTTTTGGGTTCGAGAAGATTCTGATTTTGAAATCTAATCGTTCTGAGATACTTCAACTAATTACTTGACGCTTGTAGGTTCAAGCCACAGACATATATCAAGAATAGACGACGCATGTACCTCGAATTGTATGAAAACCAAGCGTGTCACTTTTTTTTGACACATTGTGCTGTCACAAGAATATTTAGTGCTGAAATTCCCCATCCTAGCGATATCAATTCGAAACTGATTCGTTACCGATTCTCGACAACGATTAATGATTCTCAAAATCGATTACCGATAATAATTAGGTAAATAGAAAATCGTATGATCGTTTGTAGGCGTAGAATATGTAAAACATAAAAAAATGCCTTTGGTTGGTTGTACATAATAATATAGTATAGTGCTTGAATATGACCGAATAAATAGTTTTGTTTTTTATTTAACTTGATTATTTGTTAATTATAAACACAAGCTTCAAAAATGTAAAGATAAATAAAGAGATCATAAATATTATGATTGTTTATTATTTGCTTTCAAGAAATTAAATAAATGAAAATTAAAAAAATAATTATAAACATTTCTTTTATGAAAATCAAAACATCATATGGACACATTTAAACTTACCTAAAGTTAAACGAATATTTTTTCTAATTAAAAATTCAAAATAAAAAAACAGTACATCAATATTCGGTATTGCGCTTGAAATCAGCCTTCGTTTCTTTTTGGAACGAAGTTCCTCATCGCGCGTTCTGAAAGGGGGCTAGACGGAAAATTTCGACACTTTTTGATTTTACGAATGACGACACTTTTTTTGAAGTGATTCAGTAAGTTTTACAGAGATGGCGCTGTACTGTACAACTTTCTGAATCACGCTATTTTTTTTTTGTGAAGAATTTTAACTTTACACAAATTTTTAATGAAGTACTAGGACATCATGAGCGACTAGGAGGTTCGACTGAATGTATTCACTGAACACAGTCGCATTTAGTCGAACCTCCTAGTCTCTCGTGATGTCCTAGTAACTTATTTAAAATTTTTGTGAAGAATTTTAACTTCACACAAATTTTTAATGAAGTACTAGGACATCATGAGCGACTAGGAGATTCGACTGAACGTATTCACTGAACACAGTCGCATTTAGTCGAACCTCCTAGTCGCTCGTGATGTCCTAGTAACTTCATTAAAATTTTTGTGAAGAATTTTAACTTCACACAAATTTTTAATGAAGTACTAGGACATCATGAGCGACGAGGAGGTTCGACTGAACGTATTCACTGAACACAGTCGCATTTAGTCGAACCTCCTAGTCGCTCGTGATGTCCTAGTAACTTCATTAAAATTTTTGTGAAGAATTTTAACTTCACACAAATTTTTAATGAAGTACTAGGACATCATGAGCGACTAGGAGGTTCGACTGAACGTATTCACTGAACACAGTCGCATTTAGTCGAACCTCCTAGTCGCTCGTGATGTCCTAGTAATTTCATTAAAATTTTTGTGAAGAATTTTAACTTCACACAAATTTTTAATGAAGTACTAGGACATCATGAGCGACGAGGAGGTTCGACTGAATCACGCTAGCGTGATTCAGAGAGTTTTACAGTACAGCGCCATCTCTGTAAAACTCATGGCGCTGTACTGTATGCTCTGTATAATGTATACATGGCGCTAGCGTGATTCAGAAAGTTGTACAGAGATGGCGCTGTACAACAAAACTTAAATCGAAAGGAACTTCGTTCCATCCGGGTGTCCCTTGACACCTCTCATGTTTTTTCGAATCCGTAAAACAGTCATCATTGAAATGAATAGAACATATACGGCTGTTTTGTTGGAAACCAATATCTATGCCCCGTCGCTATAATTCATTTTGCTTTAATATTGGGGTCACTTGAAAACCTTTAATTATAATGTTATCATGAATAAAATCACTATACAGAAACATTAATATTGTAATGAAAAATAATTTGCCTGTTAAAAACTGTCTCTATGTAAATATTATTATTCATTGGTTTTCAAAATCGATTAACATCGAGACCACACCGAGTAAATGAACAACACTATATGCTATATTTTACAGAAACACGACAATATTCACCGTACTACGAAGCTAAGCGACGATTTATAGTAACTATTGTTTTACTTTCATTGCGTGTTCCAGTAAACAAGCCGTATAAATTTTGCTACCAAAGTCAGCAATGTATTGAGTAGTATGCAGTACACAGTAAGTTAGTGCTTTTCGTTGTAAAACGTGGTAGAAATGCAATAAATATGAAAAAAATTATTTTAAAATAAATTACTACACAATTTTATAAATAAATTACTTAACGATGAAAAGAAATATTTCTTTTACCTCTGCTAACTGTATTTGTAGAATTCCTACAGTTTAAAACGTTACAATTAGGCATTTTTCGTTATTTCAGTTGACATCTATTGCCAATAGCAGTAAAACGCCAACTAAATGACACGGCGCTCAAATAGGATTTAAAATCCTTTCTGTTACACGTGAAATGTATGAACATGCGGCATCTACTCTAGGTATACATGTCTGTGGTTCAAGCACTCGGAATAATTGTACGGTGATCCACCGCTTGGGAATTTGTCGCTTGCTCTATCTTGAACTTTGCAGTCTGCCGTTTAGGTATAGTAGAGGTATTTAGTAGCACTTGAATGAAATTACTACAGCAAATTCACGACATTTCACACATCTTCACAACTGTGCCCTATAGGATGCTTTATTGAGTAGGTGATGTAGCTTTGTAGATTTTTGCCAAAAACTATTCAGCTTCATATTTTATGATGTTTGAGTGTATTAGAACAAAGGTCAAAATCTCGAAAACGGTGTCACTTCTGAGGTCATTTTTTGACATTTGATAGGTCATTCCCCGAGCTATCTTCAGTTTTCGTTTGTCGTACTAATTTTGTATATAATAAATAACTATCTTTATGACTGATTGGTTAATTTTTTTATCCTTTGTATTACATTTTTCGTTAGATTAAAACTTGAGTTATAATTATTTTTGGAGGTTATAAAAAACCATATCAATAAATTATAGCAATATTAATGATCCCGCCAGGATTTGAACTTGTGGACCAAACTTTTTCTTATACTATATTCATGTCGCCTCTACTTAGCTACAAACTACTTAGCTACAGGGGCTCTTGATATATTGGCTAAAAATTACTACCATATTGATGAAATCTTGTATTTCAGAATTGTGTATGCGTTTGAGTGTAGAAACGAGTTATTCACATGCAAGCCGTTATGTTAACGTCGTGTAAAATTCTCGTCAGCATTATATACATAACGGTGCAGTCTAAAATAAGTTCGTAATAATCTTTGAAATTAAGAAAAAGGGAACTGTCAAGAAGACAGACAGATTGAGGGAATCGCGAATCAAAGAATAACTAAATAACGTTGAATTGATAAAATCGGGTGTTATCAGACAATAAACGAATAGTATCCTTGTGGCTGTCGAATTGTGTGTTTTATTTAGTATCCTGGCAGTCCTGACATATAATTACGCCCACAGAGAGAGATCCATGTTCATAGTACTGACTTTAATCTGAGAGTACTGAAGTAATCTTTGATACATGGTTTGCAGAGATGATCTGAGTTCATACGAATGAGTACCTCCACAGAGCCCTGTGCGATACACACATATTATTATCTTATGTATATCCATTAAATTGTTCGAATGTACCTTGCTGTTAATTTATGTATTTTTTACAACAAAGATTTAAGTATGGCCTACAAATAAACCGGCGTTTTTCCAAATCCTTATTGATATTCAAAACACAATCTTTTCGAGAATACGACAAAGCATTATCTAAACAGATTTCAATGTTGTTCGAGAGATTCGCAACAGTTAAACTGTTAGACAGCATCTCAACGCTTGAGAGCGTATCATTTGCATTTCAATTTGAATTACGAGTAAGTGCCGATTCATAACGTAACATACATGAATGCTGTTTCAACGTTGTTTGTGTTAAGGAATAGATGCAGATCTTGAGGTTTGATTTCCCAATGGACCAATGAGAACATTAGCAAATTCAATTAATCACCAAATAAGACTAGTTTTAAATCGCTTACATGTTACAATATGTATGTCCACATTTAATGATTGGTATTGTTTTTACAAAAATGCCGTAATGACAACGAAGTCAGGTAACTTTATTGTTTCGGAAATCGCTAGACTCTGAACAACGCTTAAATCTGAGTCTTTATCTTGATAATGTACTCATCAGACACCTATTCACAGTACGTTGCAATTAGGTACTGTGACGGAAACCTCATCAGTCAAAAAATAAAACACTGTTTAACCAATTTCATGCTCAGGATTGAATCATTATCGTACCCATTTCCACAAAAGCCAAAATTCTAGAGAACGATGCTAGTAAGATAAGATGGGAAATAGAATCTAAATAGGATTTAAATCTTGTTTAAATTTTCCATTCACCCATTATCGATTCTGTAGGACTATGAGCTCTTCGCACTGTTTAACTAAAAGTAATTTGCTTCGCGGCAAACTAAATTGATTGCTTCATTAGCATCTCAGATCGATCTAAGCGTTTGACATCAGAAGGTTACTTAACATTCAATAGTATACTAATACAAACTCCATACTAATTTGTGTTTGAAACCATTTGTGATCTTCGTGTACAATTAATTTGAAGTAAAAGCTTGATAAAGATAAACTAATCGATTATTAAACGATCTAGTAGGCAATTGGTAGCTGCTGAAAGAAGAAATCAGTAAACCTGCGTATGATATTTTTCAGCTAGATTATGTACTATGTACGATGTATGTATGTACTACTATGTACGATTATATGTACAATAGTAATACAAAACACATACATGTACATAATAATGTCTTCTGTGCAGCTAGCCAAAATGAGAAAAAAATATAAATCATGATAAGGCTGGGATATGCAGAATCCGTCAACTATGGACGTAACTAGCCTTATCCTTTAATTTGCTAGATGCAAGGCTTAGAATGACTGACCCCACTCCAATGGCCGATGGATGTCGTAAATGGTTAGGCGATTAAATCCACCCTTGGAGGGATTACTTCTATATTGCTAATATTGGCATTAATAGTTCATTAATAATTGAATTTATCAGTGATGCATTTGGTTTTTCTGATATCCATGGACGATGATAGCTACTTATCATCAGGTGGGTCGCCAGCTCATTTGTTGGCTATTTCCATAAATACATATATTGGCTTTGTTTGATGAATGGAAGGAATTCCTTACACAGATACCAGATTATAACAAAACAAAAACCCAAAACTGCAGCCGATATCAATTCAAATATAACAAGGAGTATTTTATTAAGAATGATTTTGTATTTAAAATAATTATGTAAACAACTATTTTGTTTTGATAAATAATTGCCTAACAATCATTAATTTGCTGTTTTGCATGGTTTGACGTAATTAAATTTGCAATCCTGCATGTGGTTTTAACATTGGAGCAGTTACTCCACAATGAACAGTTAATGAACTCCGCCGTGTTCACTACAGCTGTTATAGACCAATTAATAGGGGGGTTTCGCATCAAATAAATGCCAACCATGATATCTCAGAATAATGGTCTTCGTTATGATGTTTAGAAATAACGTATCTAAATTCCAATAGCTAGTTTTTTCTTTTTTTTTTTTTATGAGCTGCTCAAGGACCGAAAAACTTGTTTTTGCTTCTATGAAATTTCCCTTACATTTTATAAAGAAATGTCTTATACAAAAGTTGTAGGCATTTTAAATATCTACAAAATGAGGCCTGTTGCGTTAAAATTCATTTCGGTTTTTTTTATAAATTACAAAAAACAGTTCAAAATCGCTGTTTTTTGTTTGATTGTTTAAACAAACAGTTTGTAATGTAGACATCTGAAAATGTTATGGACTATTGTTTATGACGTATAGTATATGTAGTTTTTTTTTTTAATTTTTTGGTTGCATATTTTTAGCAAAAATCCATTTGTTTATTAAAAAATCACTTTTTTGCAAATTAATTTCTACAACTTTTGCAAGTCGTTGAATGTTCTACCTGGGCTCATTTTCTTTCTTAAGAGTTGTACTTTCAGTTTGGTTTTATGGCTTATTGATTCTTCCAACAGGGACCTCGCAAAATTGATTGCAAAAAAGTGCTTACCTGCAAAATGGAATGAAATGAGAAATGAGCACGGACGTTTCAAATCGTGCGAGCTGGAAAAAATGTTGATATCTCGGGTTCCCGTGGTCACACAAAAAGTTATAACCAATCGATTTGGGGTAGCTCGACGAGATAAAATCAGATAACGTATTTGTTTTTATCGCAAATGACGTTTGAACGCCTTAATTGTTATTTGTTGAGTTATTCCATTTTGCAGGTAAGCACTTTTTTGCAATCAATTTTGCGAGGTCCCTGTTGGAAGAATCAATAAGCCATAAAACCAAACTGAAAGTACAACTCTTAAGAAAGAAAATGAGCCCAGGTAGAAAATTCAACGACTTGCAAAAGTTGTAGAAATTAATTTGCAAAAAAGTGATTTTTTAATAAACAAATGGATTTTTGCTAAAAATATGCAACCAAAAAATTCAAAAAAAAGACTACATATACTATACGTCATAAACAATAGTCCATAACATTTTCAGATGTCTACATTACAAACTGTTTGTTTAAACAATCAAACAAAAAACAGCGATTTTGAACTGTTTTTTGTAATTTATAAAAAAAATCCGAAATTAATTTTAACGCAACAGGCCTCATTTTGTAGATATTTAAAATGCCTACAACTTTTGTATAAGACATTTCTTTATAAAATGTAAGGGAAATTTCATAGAAGCAAAAACAAGTTTTTCGGTCCTTGAGCAGCTCATAAAAAAAAAAGAAAAAACTAGCTATTGGAATTTAGATACGTTATTTCTAAACATCATAACGAAGACCATTATTCTGAGATATCGTGGTTGGCATTTATTTGATAAAACACCTATCCGTCATGCTCGATTGATCGGTCTATTATACATTTATCTGCCGATGTTTACACATGACAAATATACTCGTTTATACGACTTTGTTTTACTCTCTCTCTCTCTCTCTCTCTTTGTTGAACTTTTGTTTTAATCTCAAATAAATTCTTAAATAAGGTGTTACAATTTTTTCTTTTATGTGCGTTGATCTTAACTAATAAAAACTTGAATGATCGTCTCAGAAAACACGAATTTCTCTAATGAGTGAATGTCAGTCTAATTGATATTGTATACAAATCGTTCAAAAGTTTAACGATTACTAGCAGCATCAACGAATAATTAAGTAATTGTTATTATTTTTTTAGTTCAATTTTTTTTTCTAAAAAGTCTATATTTTTGCTGTTTCATAATGTCATTTAGTAAAAGAAATCTTGCGACGCGGAAGCAATTCAATGGGGAGATTACTTTTGCATAGTTAAAGAGTCAATTACCGACCGAGTTACTTGCTTACTCATGATCATATTTTTAGACACATGTCCATAATTTCTATGCAACAATAGAATATTTTTTATTAATATTTTGAGTTAAATATTATATAAAATTTCCAACTTTCATGAAACTTCTCCATTATGAAATTTTTAATTCCATTATTTTGAGAAGCCTACCGTCTTTACTGATTAAATACCCTTAGGAGTAACGCAATTTCATTGGTTTAATTTTAATCCGATTTATCAACGTCCTACCTCATATTACTCTGACGTTAGTTAAATTACAGCTATTTCTTGCCACATAATTCTTTCGTTGTCCTAGATTAAATTTTCTGCTATAATCCGCGATGTGATTATAACGCCGCTGTAATTTAATCGTCCGAGTGAGTGGGCACATTCTGACCCTACTTAATGCGGGTCACAGAAAACCTTTCTTTATTTTTCATTGGACCTTTCAAATGGGTATTTTAAAAGTAGGGATTATGATACTCTATGTGAATAAATAAGGTATTTTCTGAATTCAGCACTTTACAATTATCACAAGCGGTGACGATACGCCATCTGTTGGTTCTTCTGTTTGTTGTTGGTGGAAACAAAAACTCTACTAGTTAAAAAAAATACTAAATTTTTACCTTTGATCAACAATACCTCTGTCATATACATTTGCCACTTTCAACAAATATGTAAATAACTGTGCTTTGTTAGGCTGAAGAAGGGCTTGCAGTCCGGCTTCGCTTCGAAGCAGTGAAGCTCCCATGTGTGGGGCAGGCGCTGAGGGCCAGGAATGGAGACTCCCTCGGCTCTCCTCTGCTGGCCTCCTGGGATGGGCCTGACTCTTCTGCTGTGGTAAGAAACTAATTCATGGAAAATATGTATTATTTATTTATTTTTCTTATCTTTTTGTTGGCTGGCAATGCATCAGTGATGCCTTTGGTGTGGCTGATATCCATTGAGCGATATCATCGCCTTACCACCAGTGGGTCGTCAGCTTTTTGTCAGTTTTTTGCATAATAAAAACAAATTAATTCAAAACTAAGTTTCGATTATCCGAAGTTCTTAGGTATTCATGTGTGATAAGAAAGTGATTATTTAATTACTTTCTATTGGATAGTCTTTGAAATACTTGAATCAAATGCTACATTGCATCCAAAATTGTATCTACTACACTGTTATGAGTTCTAAATTCCAATTTTTACAAAATAATAAATGATAGTACGTCTCAAATGTTGGAACTAAGGAATAAAGCCAATCAGCACCATTGTAACAATGAGAACATCTAATCCTCTGATGCTGATGTAGAACACGTAGACGAAAATATTAAACACAGTCATTTGTTTCAGACAAGCGAAGTGGAAACCACCACGGACAGCACCGGCGTGGTGGAGGTGGCTGGTGGTCGTCACATCCTGGTGGAGCTTCGGTCTGGAGACACCAGCGAACGGTGCGCTGGGGGATTCCTTGCACATGCCACGCAGATAGGTAACGCAGATTTTAACGCAAAAATATCTAAATAATGCTACACACTCATTGTCCCATTCTAGGATTCCTTGTTTCGTGGAAGCTTGATGATTCGAACTCATCATTCAAATTTCTGCCTCGCTGGGAATTGAATCCATAAAGCTTCGAACGACGTGGCGCGGCGTCGTTGGTCGGGCTTGGTAACCATCACGCCACACGGGTTGCTAAAGTTACAAAATCATCTTTCATATATGTCGGAGATCATAAAATGTGTATTCGAATTGTGAAGATGGCAACACTAAGCGTTTAACTACTGTCATCGTTGAAGTAAGATTATGAGAGTGAAACGTCATTGTCACTCTGGCTGAACGTCAAACGAGCAGTCATCTTGTGGCAACCATCAACTGGACCACGAGAGAACCGATGGACGCCTAGACAAGAACGTAGTTACTTAAAGACGGAACGCGACGTGTGAATTGTATTGTGAGATCAGATTGACGAGTAACAGGATCAGACGATTATGCGAGGCATTGGGGTGGCTGTAAGGGGTGATGGGAGGCCACTGGGCCGTCGTGCCCTATTATTTGTTGGTTGTTACTCGGATAATTGAAGACAATCAGTTCTAATGGCGTGTTTAATTATAACCAGTGTAAAACCTGTGTTAAATGAGTTTCTGACTAAAGTGATGTAAACGCCCACTGTTGTTATTATTTCCCGAACCACCACCCCAACCAGGCCTTAATTGCGAAATCAGAAGTGGATTACCCACATGATGAGAAAATTTCGCCCACATATGTCGGAAAATAAATGAAGAATGACGGTGGTTCGGATGATATTGAAATGAATTGGTTGCAATGAGAAACGTAATGACAGTAAACGCGAGTAAATGAGAACCGTGGAATTTTACGAAGAAAATATGTGAACCTACCCCCAGATATTCGCCTCACGCAAGATGTCGATATTAGTCGAGAAGCAACTATGGTGGAAGTGAACGGTGGAACGGACTGCGTTACTATTTGAACACAGAACACGAGGACGTGTTCAGTTTGTCAGAGATGGCCGAGGGAGTAATAGCATCCAAGACACCAAAACAACACAAGACAAATAACCAAATAAACCAAAAAAAAATTAAATTTCGAATACAAAGTATCGAAATAATCATTAAGGTTTGAGGTTATAAGACAGCGATTTGGTATGGCATATTTTTTCATTATTCTTAACAAGATTGGATAATTCGATAGTGTTTTAGTGTAGTAGGTATACACTGGAAGTCAAGCAGTGTAAATGGTGCCGTCATCTTGAACTGTCAAAAAACACCTGACAGAATGTTCAAAGTTAAGATTTCATGAATTTGTGTTTAAGCTTGCTTAAGTAAAAACTATTGTGCTTCGAAATCCTGGAACATGCAAGGATTTCCTTAAAATAAGATTGATTAGAAAGAACTGGTTAGAATGGTGGTTTGCGTAAACTACAAATCGTTTCGTTGTATTTGTGCTTGATTCAACTAAATATTATAAAGTCATTGTACAGTATCTTTTAACGTAATTATGATTTAACAAAGTTATTCAAAATCAGTGCAAGTTTTGTGACACCAGAAGCGTTCTGTAAATGATATTAAGAATATTCAATTTTCAAACTTCTTGATATTCTTTAATTATCGTCTGCCCTCAGTTCAGAAAAATAACAATTAGACATTTCGTGTTTTTGTCTTTTGTTTTTTTGTGTGTGTTTCAGATAAACTAAGTGACAGTTGTATGAACATGTAACCTGTGAATATTTAAACGGTGACGAGAAATTACATCAATGCGAGATAAGTAGGACTGGCGTCAACTACGTGTCTTTAATTTCGTTGATACTGACGGGAGCGCATCGCGGCTCCTTGTACCGTGGCTTACGATGAGCATCATTGGTGATTGTATGGCGACATGATATAACAGGTGATCTGTATTGATACTTTTGTAGCTAATTTTGATTACTGCTCACTGACAGTAATTGTTCCTTGTTGAGTTTGTGCTGATATTACGTAATGTCAACATATGACATTTGATGGTTACTTGAGTTTGTGTACTTGACGATTTTTGGTAATGAAGGCCACAGAGAGTATTTGGTGAGCGAAATGAGCGAATTGAATGCCTATTTGCCATTTAAAAGTGTCATGCAAAGATAATAATTCCTTTACTGATTTGTTGAACTGTTTTTGAGAATCTTTAAGGCAGACGGGATAACACACTAAGAATTTCTTAAAATCTTCACAGTAAGTGAACCGATTGTCGATTGTTGTTGATGAGTGGTGAGTAGTATGCAAGTCGCTCAGATAGCATGCAGCTCCAGTCATTCGTAGGCGTAGGCGTAAGATCGGGCACTAGATTTCCCGCCGCAGTGCGGCCACGACTGTGAGTGGCGTGCGAATGGCTTGGAGCTGTAGGCAGTCGCTGATCAAATGATACCGCTGGTTAAGCGATGCCACTGGTTAAGTGATGCCGCTGGTTAAGTGATGCCACTGGTTAAGTGATGCCGCTGGTTAAGTGATGCCACTGGTTAAGTGATGCCGCTGGTTAAGTGATGCCACTGGTTAAGTGATGCCGCTGGTTAAGTGATGCCACTGGTTAAGTGATGCCGCTGGTTAAGTGATGCCGCTGGTTAAGCGATGCCGCTGGTTAAGTGATGCCGCTGGTTAAGCGATGCCGCTGGTTAAGTGATGCCACTGGATAAGTGACGCCGTTGGTTAAGCAATGTTGTTAGGTAAACGATGCCGCCGAATAGGCGATGATGGAGATAAAATTCATTACCTTATTAATTCAAATTGTGTCTTATCGAGTTAATGGCAAAGTTGATTTTATTAAAAGTAACTGTAATCTAAATTATCTTTGAGTGCCATGAAGCCTTTCTTTTTAAAGCTAGATCGTGTCATCAGATTGTAGTTCTTGGTAATTTTATCCCGTTGTGGCTGCTACATATTATGTTTTCATTATGAAGCCTTGAGGCTTGAGGTCAGGGAGGCCGAGTGGGAAACATTTACTTTGCGAAGGTTATGTCCTTTCCAGATGGTCCCCTGCTGCCTCACCGAGGACGGTGAGATCGTCACGATGGCCGTGTCGGAGATCATAAAATGTGTATTCGAATTGTGAAGATGGCAACACTAAGCGTTTAACTACTGTCATCGTTGAAGTAAGATTATGAGAGTGAAACGTCATTGTCACTCTGGCTGAACGTCAAACGAGCAGTCATCTTGTGGCAACCATCAACTGGACCACGAGAGAACCGATGGACGCCTAGACAAGAACGTAGTTACTTAAAGACGGAACGCGACGTGTGAATTGTATTGTGAGATCAGATTGACGAGTAACAGGATCAGACGATTATGCGAGGCATTGGGGTGGCTGTAAGGGGTGATGGGAGGCCACTGGGCCGTCGTGCCCTATTATTTGTTGGTTGTTACTCGGATAATTGAAGACAATCAGTTCTAATGGCGTGTTTAATTATAACCAGTGTAAAACCTGTGTTAAATGAGTTTCTGACTAAAGTGATGTAAACGCCCACTGTTGTTATTATTTCCCGAACCACCACCCCAACCAGGCCTTAATTGCGAAATATATATATTTGGTAATCCGTTGGTGACGGGTGAAATTCTCAAATGTGCCAAAGAAAAGAAACGTGAAAACACGACTAAAAAAAGTTTTCCAAAAAATTTATAAAAACTGTGTTTTTCGTAGGTACTCGTTTATGACATAGATGGCATTGTAAACTATTCACTGAATTTAGTACATTTAAGCTATGTGATGTTCGCTTTTTAAAAAAACCATCAGTTTTAAAAAGAGGAGGGATCATTTTTGGACAAAGGTATCCTTAACATTAGCCTTTTACTAAGGCATACATACATAAGCCTACATAAGCCTTAGTAAATTTCTCTATGCTCCATTCCACCTTAAGGAAATACGATATTTTTACAAAGAACACGGGATATTCGAGGCTCTTTCATATGCTACGATTTTATCAATCGTTTCAACTCTGCCAGCAACTAGGTAAGTAAGTTGCTTATTAACCAGATTATACAGAAGGCCCCAGTTACAATTTCGTATGTTAATTCACATGGAAAGTTAATATTGGCGTTCGTGTAGTTACAGAACGCATCTGATATTCCAACGGCTATGTCGCTCGAGGACACCGGGATTAAACTACTGTTCCCGTTGAGAATTTCGGTCGTACAACTTGGTTCTAATCTCTCTTTTGTGAAAGTTTCATATTGATGTATCCATCAATGTGATTCGCAGATATAAATGGCTACATGCAATTTTTTCATTGTGTATTTCAATTTTTTTGACTGGATCGTGATCAAGATATTTAAATTTGTTTTAATTATTTGTGTTATAAAATATTATTTTTTATAGCAATTAATATAAGTATTATTATTGGCATACCCACAAATTAGTTTATTATAGTATTTTCTATCCGTTTTATATTTTACATTTTGTTAAAATGAGCTGTTTGTTCCTATGATGAAATAAATCATTTGAGTTGTACTATTATATCTTCTGTGGTTAGGCTAATGATGTACGCCAAATTACAATTTTCTAACACTAAAGGCCTCTATGCTATATTGTGGATGGACGAACGGACGGATGGACATACGGAAACTATAAAAATTCAATTTTGACTACGGAACCCTAAAATCTATATTCATACATCATACGTCATTCATGCGTCTAAACTGAATATCAAGAGTATTTCCATCCGAAATAGACATGTTCGCTCTAATAGTTTCCCTGATGGCCAAGCTCCAGTTAACATAGGTACACGACGCACGTTCACAGATTGGATATGTCGATATCGTTTACTTATCTGTGCTGTATCTATCTATGATGTGTAGAACGGAACTAGCGTTGTATTGTAACGCTCTGAGCTAGAAATTAGTGCCGAATTCAGTGTCCGAATAGTATTGCAAGTGATCAGTCATGTGAGTTAACTCGAGCAAGGATGTGTGTCGCTTTGAAGGGATAAACTAAAACACCTCATAATTTTAAACTTTTATCATTGAGGGCACTGAAAAATTTTAATTGCAACGGGTACCTACCATTCGCATTTTATAATACCGATATTTCGACCAAGTTAAATGAAGCTCAATGGATACATGGTTCCAGCCGCCGTGACCACGTACTATGTAACAGCGCCGAAATATTGGTATTATAAAATACGAATCGTGATACCTGTTACAATTAAACACCTCACACGGTATGAAAGATCTCAAACTTGCTATTTCTTTTTGCTAGTTCTGCCATATCATGCGAGGTTTCTTACCTCTGCAATCCAGATGGAAACATAAGGAGTATTCAGATAATAACTTGACATTTAGATGAAATGATAGACTTTAATTGTAGTGCAACATTTCATGTGAAATTTTTGATAGGAAACAGAACTGCTATATTTTCTGAAAAATGCCCAAATACTTTGATGAACCGTTAATTACCACCTAAAAATGATTTGGCCTCTATATTGCACAAAGCCAAACAAAATAATGCTCACAGATTTTGCTTCGTTTCACTTTTATTATTTTTACACAGAAAATAGAAATACGTGGAATCAATAGAACATATACGCAACGTGTGATAAAAGTGAGGAGGTAAAAGGTAATTGTTTCGAAAGCTTTTATTATTTATAAGTGTTATTTGCGAGCATAATCTACGTCGAAGAAACAATTTTCTTCGTGGGTAACATTTGTGGAGACAGTTACCCTTACATAGCTTATTTCGGGGACAAATGAGTTTTGTGATGGTGTCTATATCAGAAGGAAGGAAGGTAGGGAGGGAGGAATGGTTTTGCCGAGAATTCACGTCTAGATAATAATATCAGCAATAACATACCACCCCAGTTGACTATGCCAGAGATCCGCATCACAAACAAAGAAGTCCTTAAAACCTTGAGGTGTCTAGAGGTGAATAAAGCCAATAGACCGGACGGTATTTCAGCGATAGTTCTCAAGACATATGCAGCTGAGTTGTCTTCTCTATTGACACGTCTATTCTACCTCTTAATTGAGACTGGATCAGTGCCTAAATCCTGGAAGCTTTCCAACGTACAGCCCTTGCACAAGAAAGGTAGCCGTGCTGACTCCGCCAACTATCGGCCTATGTCTATTACCTTCATACTCTGCAAGTTTATGGCACAGAGTAGCCAGATTCTCGGTTTTGTACAGCGCACATTTCGGAGAGTGTGCACAGGAATTGTTTGGGATGATTCCCCCATCTCCATTTTTCCATCGAACAACGTCATGTTGTTGTTGATTAGTCTTCTGTTGAAGAATATTACTTTCTGTTTAAATCAGTTATTTATTTATTGCCACACAGAACCAATTCGCAACACATCAGCGGCATGGGCGCGGGCGAGCACAGCGGCCTGGTGGAAGGGCGGTGGGGGGGCGCGCGCGGCGGCGGCGGCGCTCGCGGCGCTGGCTGCCCTCGCTGCATTGGTCCTCGCTGCCCACTCCGCGCATCGGACGCGGGCGTACCATCGGGCAGCGGATAAGGAGTCGCTTACTGATAGTGATGGTAAGAGTTTAACTACAAAAGAGGAGGTTCTTCGGAATCGTTTGAAAGGATTTTCTATAATAATGATGATCGAATTCGAGAGGAATTATACTATGGCAATTTTTATAGATGTTTAATAGCGATGATTTTAGTGGTCCTTCCGTCCATTACCATGGAGGTCCACTGCTGGACATAGGCTTCCTCTAACTTACGCCACACTTATCGGTCCTGAGCTTTCTGAATTCAACGATTTGCCGCGGTCTTTTCGTCATTCCATCAGGTCATTTCATTGTCATTGGTTATTTTTGGTAAAATATTTGTTGATTGTTTCTTCTCTTTTCCTATCGTTAATGCATAAGCTGTTACTGATGTCCATGGGCTACTATGAACACTAAGGTAGCTCGTTTGTTGACTATCAACATGAAAAAGTTTTACATAGAAATAATTATGTAAGAAACAGATAGCTACATTGTATGATACACGTAACATAATTACATAAGACTGAGATTCGGTAATGAGTAAGACAGAAAATCGATGCCGTATATTTCGTCAAGGCCTTTTATGAAGGGCACCTTTTGGGAGGTAACGCGATATTTTTAAGGTTTCAGTCATTATTACGCATAAAGGTACTTGTATAGAATTTATCCCTTGTGTTTGGATTTTCCTCGAAAACCTACTCTACCTAACAGTGAATACTTGTGTATAATCCCACCTGATGGTAAAGTCCCATCCACCTAAGGTGAGATTGTAGTCATACATTGACTTTTAATTAAGAAAAATAAGTTGTGCAACAAGCTGGACAACTTATTGTGACGTAAGTTGTTACAGAAATTGTTACATAATTTTTCCTTTTCCTCTGTGCACGCAGCCTGCTCAGCCTCGCTGGAGATGGGCAGTGCGGTGTCCAGTTCCCGCAGTACGCTGCTGTCGGAGGTTGTGGGGGGCGGCGTGTCGCTGAGAAGACTGCTGCCGGGCAGGACTCGCCACACGCGGCTGCGGGACTCCGACCGGGCTTCTGAACATGTGGAGCAGAGGTAACAACTTACACAACAACATACACAACAATTTACACAACAATATATACAACAACTTACACGACAACCAACAACTTCATTATCTACTTGTAAACGCTGGCTTTGCTTCGGTTTTCGTAATGTTTCCTATTTTTTTAAATAAAATATAGCCCATGTCACTCAAAAACCATTCATATTGTTAAAATAATTTAGGAAATCTGTCCAGCAGTTTTTGAGTTTATCCATTATGTACAAAAACAAACAAACACCTTCCTCTTTATAATATTAGTTGAGATTCTGTCGCTTTTGACAGTGCAATTAAATAGCTGTATTTGCTATTGTATACTGGCAATTAAAGTCAAAGTCAGCGTTAATCGTTGAATTTAGTAATAAAATAATTGGTTAAACTAAATATTATAAAATTTTCCTAAATTCAAAGACTAATGCACCTAAATACATCACTGTATTACAAAAACACTACCATTCATTTCTGTCTTATACAGCAATCTACGTATCAGCAATGAATTAGTCTCTTTTTAGGATTATGTATTAAGCTCTAGTAATATTCTAGAGTACAAATCAACACGATATTAATTCCTGTTTCCTTCTCACCGCACATCGTCTACCAGTCTCCCCACGCGTTCGTGAACAAACAATAGCAGGTGTTTCCCACCGTACTAATTGCGTGCTTCTGCGAGAAATCACTCACAGCCGGTTTTACCACAGTGTACTGAGTGTTAGCACCCTAACAAAATTATTGTTTTGTACCTACATGTTATTGTACTGAACCGTTTGTACTTACACAACTCTCTTTGATTGCTCGCTTGTAAAATTACATTGGCATGGCAGGCGTGAAATTTTGTTTAATTTGGCAGTCTTTTACCGAAATAGTCGTAAACGATGACGAGACATGTTTAGTGGACATCGTTGGACATTGACATTGGTTACTTCAAAGATATCACCGATGAGTTGCCAGCCAAGAAAGAGAGAAAGAAAGTATGAAATTCTAAAACATTTTTAGCAAACTCTAGTTTTTGCGATAACTTACCTACCATAAATACATTTATGACAAACCACAGTGAATCCAATGTTTCAAAGGATTTTTACTTCTTAAAAAAACATATTTCTAAATACGAGGTACATAGCTATTCGAAATGGAACAGAATAAAAATCTTTAGAAATACAAGTGAATAAATTTTTTGGCACAAAATATACTGGTACAAGTGAGTCACGTCCCCTTTCCACTGCAAAATATACAAAAAGTAATTTTTAACTTTTCCGCTTTGTAGTACAGAGCCGTGAAACGAAATTGAAATGCATTTTTCTTTCCGATGCAAACTGCGATCGAGTTCCACCGATCAAGTATTGGCCACAATCAGAGCTGAATAAAGCCGAGCGATGTTTTTTTGTAAGTCTAGCGTACGTCAAATGAAAGGAAAATATTATTCGAACATGAAAAAGAAAACTTAAGACATACGACGTAGTAGAATTCAAAAGTTCTGTAAAAGGATTTATTGTAAAAATCGACAACGATTTCATTCAAAAAACCATATTTTGTTAAAGAATTAAAAAATAACTTCGCCCTATATCGAAACAATTGCTGAAAATTTAACACAAAATTTAGAAGAAAAGAATAAAGCGTATTATATTTTTAAAGTAAAGCCCTAGGGTTTAAAAAATGTATTTGAAAGTTAAAAAGAAAATATGAAGTAAGCATACAAAGGAGTATCCTTTTGTAAGTCTTTTCTCGTGTAAAGAAACCTTTTTGGGTATAGAAAATTATCTTGCCCATAAAAACGATATTGTAAGACCATCAAACAACTTACACAGTTATTTTCACTAAAATAAAATTGCTACGATTTTCCTAGTATTATCTTTTCCCTAATACGAAAACGGCTCGATCGGTTTTGGTAAATTGATAATATTCAGGTACCTAACTAATCCTGTGAAGTTTGGCAGTGATGGAATGAAGAGATTTCCTTTTGTTTTAGCTCTTTTCAGCCATGCACACAAAGCCGAGGGCAAACATAACTTTTTCCCCAACAAGTTTTTGCACGCGTCTGAATCACCGTCACTGCGTATTACGGTGTTCCATCACCACCTTAATACCTGGCGTTTGTCCACAGTTCGGTTTTCACCTAATTTCCTACCACAGACGTGTAAGCTTTGGAACGAACTTCCTATATCGGTGCCTTCCTGCTTCCCACTAAGCTACATGGGGGTACTTCAAGAAGCGGGTCTATTGTTTTCTTCGAGGCTAGCAAGCATTGGTGACGCCCCCAGTATTACTAATGTCCATTGGCGGCGGTGATCATTTAGCATCAGGTGACAATCGGTTTAGTAATTTTTGCGTGAATGAATAACAAACATCCATTCAAACATTCACATTTAAAATACTACTATACTCCCGCTCACTCGCACTTAGACTTAAGACGTAAGTGCGAGTGAGCGCGCAATATGTCAACGAGTGCTGCTGGACTCTGTGACTACTATTATTGTAGGATTTCTTTTTGTCACATAAAGCCCAGTTATGCCAAGCCATTACCATTCATAACTTACACGAAGTTAACTCCCACTCACACTTAGAAGTTAACTCCATAACTTCTCCACCAGGGACGAAGAAGACATCGAGCCAGCAGAAGCGGAACCCGACAATGCGAGCGTGGCCAGCGAGGCCAGCGCGGCGACCATCACGCCGGAGACGGTGTCGTCCAGTAGCGCGCCCGCGCGGACTGGCCTTGTCGCGATTCCTGTACCACCTGCGTTGAAGAGGTCGCATACTGTGTCTGATACTCATGTGGCTGTCCAGGTTAGTGAAGGAATGTTTTATCAACAGTTCACCGTGTGTGTATGTGTTTGCGGGTGTGTGTGTGTGTGTGTGTGTGTGTGTTTGTGTGCGTGCGTGTACGTCCGCGTGGTCTCTTTCCTTCGATCTTCCCTATGAGTGTGAGCATGACCTTTTACTATGATTCTCGCGTCTTTTCTTACTATGTGACTGAAGTTCTCGAGTGTTTTCCACAGACAGGATGTTAGATAGCCGAGTTTAGACGCCTAGCGTTTTTATGAATAGTACAGTTTAATTTCTTAGTAATACAGTTTATATGGTAAGTTGGCAACCATCCTTACCGAATTAGTGGCAATGAAGTCCAAAGAGGTCTTTATCATACAGATCACATCTCCTCCTCAACCTTCGACGAGCGAAGCGGAGACCATAGAGGTACGGACCAGCTCCACCAACGTGAGCGAGGTCAGCTGCAATGAGAAGGACAGAAATAGCGCGTGGGAGAAGGACAGGAGCGAGAGCCGCGCTTCGTCTTCTACTTCTGCTGCTACACTTACCAATGTAAGTAATTCCTTAATAAGATAATTAAATTAATGCACTCTTAGGTACTCCAATTAACAATTACCCTCAATCATAGACTAAAATGATGGACAAATAACATACAGTTTTTAGCCGTAGTGGGGCGGATAAGAATACTAACTCCAATCCTATGCCAGATAGGTATCATATAAGGCGGCTAAATCCGGCCCACTCGTGCGGCCCTTTAGAGGATTTATATTGGTTGTAATGATTTTAATAGTTTCTTAATAACTCAATGGGGCCCGCCTCCATCTTTCTTGAGTCAGCTGCCAAACGACTCACTGTGTTCCGACAGGAGACTTTTTGAGTTAGTTCTCTCTTTTTCTTGACTCTCTTAGTAATGCCTTTGGTGTCGCTAACGTCTGTGAGCGACGATAGCCACCTACCATTAGGTAGATCGTCAGCTCGTATGCCAGCTATTTCCATTGAAAAACGTTATATGATTACACAACCATAAAAATTTTGAATCTTCAATTATACCCCATTTTTTTTTAAATCGGGCCTTTTGAAAATCGATTCCTAAATGAGTAACCTCCTTGTTGTCTACCAGGGTTGGTACTCCCCGGCCCTGAGCGGTGTCTCCGCCGCCCGCATCCGAGACAACCCGAAGCACAACAAGGAGAGCTGCAACCGGCGGCTGCTCAAGTCGGACCTCAGCCTCACCTCGCACCCCGAGATGGAGATCGACTACTACGACTACGAAGTTAACAATGCTGGTGAGATGAGTTCGGTATTGTAGTTAGTTTGTTATAAATCTTATCTGACGTTAAGACTGAGAAAGTTAACAGGAGTGTAAGAGTGGATCTAAATGTTTGGTCGAATTTTAGGTAACATTAGATTAGATATTAGTGAATAATAGTAATCGTAAAAATTTGATTGTTAAAAAATGAGAATCTGTGTGAATTAATTACAAATCAGTTCACACAGATTTATATTTTATAGAGAAGAATAGAGAGAAAAAATTTAAACATACAGAGAAAAGGCACTAGTTTTATAGTGAGCACAACAAGGTTGTCAAAAACTTTTATTTTATTCTAGGTTCCGTCCCCGGTTCATATTTAGGGATGGATCCAGCATTTTTAGTTTGGATCCCACCCCTAGAAGAAGGGGACATTATGAAGGAAATCGACGAAAACAAAGCTCCCATTTATGAGGTAAGAAACAATGAGGAAAATGGTATTTTTATGAGCATTATTACTTAACGTAATGTGTTCATGCTAATAATATTGCTGTGAGTATATTATAGTAAACAGAATGGATGTAATTTCCGGAGAAAATGTATTACGAGTATTATGATGAGATTGAGGAAATATGTCGCGGAAAACAATATTTTTGTCTGAGCGTCAAGTTTAGTAGAAATGTTTTTTTTTAAGTGAATCGAATGTAAGATGGAGCTGATGGTTATTGGGCACCGCTGCCGTTGGATATCAGTTATACCAAAATGCATCATTGATGCGTTGCCGAACAAGACGAAAATGGGATACAGTTATTAATAAAAAGGATTTTATCAAGAAACTTAGAAATAAATGTGGAGGATATCCCACCAGGCGAAGCGATTATGCCTTGGGAGTTGCGGTGATCAGATAGTTCATGTTTGGAACTTGTAGAAAAGTTTGATAGCGTGATTCAGGTCGTACCCAAGTCACCGTGTGATGTAAAGTGTAAAGTGCAATGTTATCACATGTTATAAAGATATTTAACAGAATATTCCTTCTCAGGAAGTCTTACCGCCAGATCTTCGGCTAAGCCCCGGAAGTAACACGGAGTCTCCAGAAGATCGGCCTACATCCAGTACGCTGAAGAGAATGGCAGACAACCGCAGCAATAAGTCAAACGAATCCGTAAAGTCGATAAGAAAAGTTATGGATCGAGGTAATCTCATACAACCACTTAATTTCAGCGTAAGTGATTTAAATTCACCCAGATTACCCAAACGCAATAGAAGGAAGAAGGATGACAGTGTTATGGGGATAGCGATGAGGGATCTCACTCTAACGATGTCACCAGCGAAAGTCCATAGAAGAGAGAATAGGGATTACGATAACTCATCGACTCTTAAACGAGTTAATGACACGGCAAGAGAAAAAGATGACACACTGAAAAGGACAACAGATTTTAATGACATTAAATTCGCAGATGATTCTGAATCGTCGAATGAAATTAAATTTGCAGACGATTCGCCAGATAGTAATATATTAGTTGATAGATTTGATGTTAACGCTTAACTAATGGAATTTGATAGAAAACTTCTAGACACTGTAAACTTTTAAGGCATCGTTTTCATTCTCAAAGAATGTGTAATTATAAATCTTGTACTCATCGTTTATGATTTTTCCCAGTATATGGGAGCTATTATGGAAATGTTAGGAAAATGTATCCAAATTAAAATATGAGAACTCTGACATAAGGATTTTCATGTATTTATAAGGATTTTTCTTTAATGTTAATATTTTGACGTACAATTTATCCACATACCCTTATTGTGTGAAGCAAGGACGTAACAAAATTGGAATATATTTGTATTACGGGCGAACCAATAATGTTTTGCGAACCAACAGAATCCAATTTAGATTTCCAGAAATTTTGTTATTGAATAGAGAAAGTTATAACTTGGGCGAGCAATTATATGAAATTTAATTACTCTAATTTCCATTTGTATCGCTCCCTTGCTCAACCGTAACTAACTAATCGTATAGTCAGCTACAGAGCGAGGACAATCAGAGGTATACAGGCTGAATTTTTCAATGGTGAAATAATACAGGATGTGTTTTTATCCAAAATCAACGGGTTCAATTCCTTGCTAGGGATATTGATTTTTCAAAAATGTAATGTTGCAGTTTTAGTTTACATCAAAATCGACCCGAGACTCCTTTGAGCATTTTCGCTATTCCTCATAGTTTCGGATTTGGCCATCCACGCACACTTGGAAAATTTACCCTGTATATTATTTGAGGAATACATAATGTATTATGCATTCTGAAATCATATGACTTACTTGTTTTGAAATATTGAAAATATTTACTTTTATTATTACAAATTATCCCTATTTTAAAACTTCTTGGTTTCACTTTTTTACTGTTTGTTTTTAATTAATTGACAAGACTATTCAACAAAAACAGTAATAGCCTTTACTTTTAAATTACTCTATGAAACAAAAAAGTTCGTGATACTTAAAATTTGGCTTTCTATATATCATAAAGGTTAATTTGTGAGTTATATAATGATATTATAATAGAATGAATACCATAATAGTTTAATGAAGAAATAAACTTTCATTTCGAGTCTCACATTTTTCATTAGGCGTTCTAAGGACCAATATGTGGATAAAACAACTTTCATATCACAAAGATCATTTTCATACGATAGTATATTTTTTAAGAGATTTCATGCCATATAATCACCAAATATAGATTATGTATTTATTAGTGTCACATTATTAGTCTAAAGTAGTGTTTTATAATCGTAAAAGTAATTTATGAATCCAAAGAAGTTTAGATAATATCATATTAATCTATTTCACTTATGTGTCTAAGTCATTAATATACGTGTCAGGACTACACCACGCGATAGGCAGACAAAAATTTGTATTGAAAGAATTGTACAATTAATCAAATTCGTGGATCCCACATTTTATAGTCAACCAGAATAACTATGAATTTCATTTGAACTTTACTGCGCAGAGCAATATTTATTATATTTAATTTAACGTAACCTGACTCACCGTATCTTATTTTATGAATGCACACAGTATTATTCTTAAGACAACCTTTGCTAAACAAAATTTGGTAGTCAAAGTTACCTAGGTTGACCAATATATCACAATTTAAAGATAAGAAAATCATAAAGATGTATCGAATGCTCGACCAAATGTATGTGATCATACTCCATAGTGGTATGAGCTTCATTTGAGGAGAATTTTTGCACTAACGATCAAAGTTATCTTTAGTTCGCGAGATAACTTTGATTGTAGGTTCGTAACTTATTGCTGTGGTATGGTTTCGTATGAATTATCAGTTACACGAACTCGCTATGCTATGATAAAATATATTATAAGGTCTTCAACTTTTGTAAAGTCATATGCCGAAGCACGCTGGAATAAGATAATTATGCGCAATTTTTTATGTAGATTACTTCTGAAATACTTATTTGCGACTGTTAAAACATTTTTAATGACGTAAAAGGAAATAAAGCGCTCAGGTAATAACTATGTACGCAATTTCAGATTGGACGTCATAAAATATCTTTTTATGATCAATTCCCATTGAACAGGCCCAAAAAATATGCAATTACTTTACAAAAACTTTTTATTTATTTATTTTTAATTAAAAATTGTTTTTAAAAGATTATTACTTTATTTGGTAATTCCAGAGATGGTTCAATAAGTTTGGTAGTAGTAACGATTTATTATTAAGGTATCGGTAAAAAGTCCTTTAGCCGTTAAAAATTGACTGCGAATCTCCAGAGAATGAGGTTAATGGACGGGCTATGGGAAAAGTCGTTTAATTTTTAGTTTTAGAAGACTGATCGGGGAGTGCAATTTTAGAGATATTTCCTGTCCATTGTAAATTTTAATGGTACCTTCTTACATATGACCGATTTATATAACTCTATACTATATTATTACCGCCTGAAGGTCGATGTAAGATGCAGTTTTGTGTTTTAATAAACAAAGAAAGATCAGATAATATGTACGTTTCTATGCAAAACTGATCACTATCTCATTGGGTCTATCGTTTATAGTACATACAAAATGTTCCCCAGTGATAATGGATTGGTTATAATAATCGGCCGCAAATTAATTTCATGAGGCTATTTTATTATATAAGCTGCTTTTAAATCTTGGGTTTCTATTAAACAAAATTATGTTTGATGGATTAAAAGAAGTGAATAAGTGTAATATTTATAACGCAACTAGTGGAAGTTAATTTAAACCCGTATATCTTAAGTTTCTATACTCTCCCTTTTTGTAATTTGATGGCGATAAAATGTATTCTACCTACATTTTCTTTGTAAGTAGCTAATGTGGCCATGGACATAAAACCAGTAATTATTGATTATCAAAAGTGAGCTTCTTAAAATGAAAATACTTGGAGCATTCTTCACTACTGTACACTGCTCCATTGTTCTTACATAAATACAGATAATTATGTATTACCTGTGTTAAGTTCGATCTCAATTGTTTCTGGTCATACTTATATCTAGTCCATAAGTTTTTTTTACTATTATTATCACTATTATAATAGATATTTAAGATAATGCATTTACTAATTTATGTTTGATTTAAGCTATTTACGAGTATAACAAGTTTTACTGTTTTTATTGAAATTGCAACAACTCTTAATTTTCATTTATATTATTATGCTATACTACCTTTTTTTTATACTACCTACCTGCAATGCGTTTGGAATGTTAAAACGATGATAAGGGAGAATTTTACAATTAGTTTTTTAATAAAATACAGATTAATCACCGCATTTATTGAGATTAATGTTTATAATAATCATTAGTATAAAAATGTTGTTTTACGTTTTGTTCTGAATGTCGTCAATAAAACGGTTTTATTTTATATTTGATATCGTAGTTTTATTTCCCAGCCCTTATTACAATTATTATTTAAAAATCTCTCACTATTCCAGATTTATAAATCTACAGACATGAAAAAGTTAAACTTTAATACACGCAACGATCTACAACACCATTTTGAAAGAGATTTTATTTCAGATTAAATATATTAATGGCTTTAACCTTTAGCGAACTACATTATTTTTATTATTCATGACCTCAGATCATCATGGGTAATGATGACCACAGAGTACATAAATACTATGTTTTACGATAACCTCTTCACATCAGGTGGGAAGCCACTTGTTTATCGACTATTAACAAAAAAAACTGTAATTTGTGCAATTACCTACTCTTTGGCCGAGCTTCCTTCATGGGAGAAAAGGATAGGACCAGGCTGAAATATCAGCGCTGTGTTTTCACGGCTGATGTTGTGAAACACGGCATACGCTGAGTCTGGGCCTGTTCGGGGGTCACGCTGCAGCACAGGCACCCACATATTTTATGTTTTTTGTCAATGTTAGATATTATATATATAATTCGTGTATAAGTAGGTGTCTTCCTTTTAGTTAAGTTTTTTTGTTAAATTCTTTTATTATGTGCTGCATTTCGTACCCTCGAATAAATATATTTCATTTCATTTTCATTTTCATTTCATTTCATTTCATTTAATTCAAGCTCTACCAACAATTAAATTTGAAACTAGGTATTATTTATTTATTTAAACAGAACCACCAACAAGATTACAATGTAATACATGATTTTACATTTTAGACCTTAGGTAACTAAAAACATACATAATATAATCTCATTTAAAGGTAGTCCCAGCATTATCCTTAAAACTCACCTGTGTTACGATACTCTGTGTACGACACATGCTATTAGGTTTTGGCAAGCTTTCGAAGGTATGAGAAAGATATAATGGGCGGTCGGAATTTCGGCAAAAGGTTAACCCAAAATTTAATAAAGGCGAACATGTAGGTATTCCAATCGTGTCTTCCGTTATAATCAGTGTGTGTGAACCTCGTAAGGTTGTAATATATTCTGGCGTAGACTATAACTTTATTTAAAACTAGCAGACCCAGCCTGCTTCGCTTTGAGTTTATTCTATGTAGGTACCTACTGTATGTACTTGCGAAGCAGCAAGACAGTATAATATAGCCTATACTTTTAGTTGAAGACTTCACAACATCCCAGTAACAGTTACAGACACTGTCCTCCAAACACACTGTAAGTATATCTATTGATCTTTTCTGAATTAACGCCACCGCAATTTAATTCATGTACCGCGAGTTTTTAAATCTACGATTTTTCCTAATATATTCATTTAATTAATATAATTATTGTAGTGTAAAGGACAAATATGTTCTATAGTAAACACTTTAGATGATTAGTGTATTTATTTATGTAAGTATATGTATAAGATATTAATACTTTCAATTGTTTGCCGAACTTCACACACTTTAAAAAAAATTACGGTTGTTTTTCCTACGAGGCTTTAAAAAGTAATAAAAAAATTACTATAATTTTTGATTACCATCTGAAATAAATTGAACGGGACCTCAAAGAGCACCATTACATAACACGTCAATGAAACTTTTCAAATCCCAAGAAGACTATTTTGAAACAGATCTAAGTCACAGAAGTTCTCAAGAGTCAATTTAACGCAATATTCTACTCATGCAATGTCGAGTTGGCTCAGTTCTAGCGAGAACACTCCGCTTTATTGCTACTGAGAAGGCTGTGACTGCACTGAGCGGATAATATAGGTACAATTCAATCGCAAACATAATTCCGTTGCTAATGGCCTTGCTTGCTAAGCGAAAATTCCTTGGTTCAATTCCCAAGCGAGATAAAAAATATCATGTTACGCTTTATGCGAGTATCTTTTATTTATTTAAAGGGAAACATGAGTCTAGAATTAGACATTTATTTTATTTTAATCATGATCTAAATACCTACTTATTCCTAAATGTTTTCCTAAGATTTTAACTAGGAACCCAGTAGATAAGTCAAAACCAACTTGCTAGTTTTAAAATTACCAAATGAAATACAACGAAATCTTTGTTTTCCTTGACGTTCTTAAGCTGTTGCAGTGTTACGATGACATGACAAAGTCAACTTAAATATAGTAGATACTTACATTATACATTATTTTGTAGGTACCCTATCCTGCAAGATCGATTAACCTCCCAGCTGTTACAATGTCCGGTCATTATATCTAATGGGATTGAGAGCCGCAAATTGGCTGATGCGGTCCCAGCCTAACAGGACATCGACAACATTGATGTATGACGTAGCTGCCTACACCATGTTCGTGGCTTCGTTTTGTTACGTGATCGAGTGTCCCCAGTACATTACTTGGTTAAGTTACAAGATTTAAGTTGCTAACATAGGAAATTACTTGCTCGTGCTAAGCTATGAAGCAGCATGTTTCACAGGTTTTGTGTAACCAAGGCATTAAATGATACTTGTTAGTGAAAGTTTCATCGGGGTCTAGAAAAAAATATAATAATAATCGTGGTAGGGACCTAAAATAAAATCAGGGGGAATAATAAATTAAATAATCGTTTCCAAGCTTCCACATCAATCCTACTAACATTATGAATGTGAAAGTTTCTGAGGATGCCTTTCTCATTCACGCAAAAATTACTGAACGGTATTTCATTAAAAGCACACAGACCATTATGTAGAATAGGATATAGGGTACTCATTACACTGGAAAAATTAGGCAGAGCGGCAATCGATAATACATTGTTGGTAAGTTTTATAATGTTACGGGTACCCCAATCAGCTCATCTATACAAATAAATAAAATTGAGTGTCTGTTCGTAATATTAAAATTACTGCTTTTTACTAAGTGCCTTTGAATGTGTACACGGTACATAAATACTAAATTCTTACTTAAGATTATACCAAAACAACATTTTTTACAATTTTTGTCTGTCTGTCTGTTTATTTCGGCTAATTTCTAAAATGGCTGAACCAATTTTGACGGGACTTTCACTGGCAGATAGCTGATGTAACAAGGAGTAACGTAGGCTAATTTTATTTTAGAAAAAAAAATTGTTTTAGAAAAAAGTCAGCTAGTTATATAAAAAAGTAGATAAATTCTTGTATACAAAACTACCCACATAAATATTTTTTGCGAACTACCCTACATAAAATTATATTATTCAGATCTCCTATTCATGTCTAGAGTTCTGAATTCTCAAACACTAATCACAGTGACACATCTAGCACTCGACGTCAGAGCGAAGACATTTGTTAAGAAGTTTTTGTCGTCCGAATTAGGTCGCATCGGTCGGATACAAGCATATCTCTTCTGCCCGAGTGTGTTTTAGTCATAAATTGAATTTCTTTGTTAGATTTAGGGAATCTTTATACCGTCATATTTTAATATGTTTGTGTTATATCAGGTTTATAATTATGTATGTATTAAAATGATGATTTAAGCAAATGTTTGTCATCATTCATGATTATTCATCTTACTAATTCATATCACTTCTTCAACTCACATTGTAGTTCTCGTTTGGCGTAATGGTTACCATGCCGGATCGTTGTGCTAAGTGTCCTGGGTTCGAGTCCCAGCAAGGCGGAAAGAATGATGAGTCTAAGTTTCCTCCTGTACTTGGTCTGCCTATGTTTCCTTGTCTTTATACGTTGTCCATGGTAACTACTCAAGGAATCCTAGTGAGGGCTTTTTTGTATATCTTATAAGTTAATGATTGACTAAAATCCCACCTGATAGTAAATGGCGATGTGGTCATGGATGGTAAAACGCACTAACTTAGTAAAAGCCTATTCACTCTTGCCTTGAAGACACATTATAATAAAGCGGAAACACCGACGTGGACAATATATTCCAATCCTTCGCTGTAGGTACGCATAAAAAATGATGAAGTGAAGCGCGGGGTGGATGTTAACGACGAAGGGATGGATACCCGCCGTGCGTCGCGACGTTTGATGGTGGAGAAACGATGGTGGAATCAAATCATGTAATTCCTGCGCACATTCTCCAAAATGTATCCTGTAGAATACCAAGAGGCTGGCTACTGTGCGTCTGTGCTCGAGGCTCTGAAAATTAGTGTCAACCAATTTAGGGTCACCAATAAGCCTCTAAGCATGCCTCTCCATTAAATACAATGCTGACAGATGGCATTTGGCAGCACCATCCCAAATGTGACAGCAGTATTCCAAACAATGCCGAACCTGTCCTATGAGTGTATAGTTTTATTTATTTATTTATTTATTTTGTTTTCTTGGGCTGTTTCCACTTTGAGTCGAAGTACTTAAAACCTCCCCTTCACTCTGCTGATAAACTGACTATCACTGGCTCTGTTACGTATCACCCAGGTTAATTGCTATTTATGGTACCATGAATGCATGCATTGTGTTAGACTTTATCCACCTGAATAGCTACCATCCATCCGAAAATAAATACTTACAAACGAATACTAGGCATGGTTGTTAATAAGACAATAACTGTAATGTAAAAAGCATGCAATGTTTCAGCAATAAGTGGTTATAAAAATCGTTGGTAAATCTAATAAAGAAAAGAAAAAATAAAATAGAATTAAGAAAATGTCTTAATTGGCTATATTTGTCGTAATATCAAACTATAATGTACAATTTAAGTCGCTACTGTAGACGGTACATCACTAAGAGGCCATTGAGACGACACAATCACAAGAGCAATATTGTTGACGTCACTTCTCGTTAATCTGTGCCCGGGTGCTTATGCTGAGAGGCACGATTTATTATTGTGAAATACCACCAGAACATTTCCCTGCGGAGAATGTTCGCTTATGCCAAATTACACAGAATAAATTCACGAGTTTGACTCATGAGGTTCGTGTTACTATGTGAAATAATAAATGCAATAATCTAACATTTTAACAAAAAATTAACCGACTTCAAATGAAGTACATTGTACTTTTGTCATGGATACCATTGTCAGTATAATGTGAGACTACGCGACTGGCACGAGCTTTCGATTAAAAAAAGAATCATCCAAATCGGTTCACCCAGTCCAAAGTTCTGAGGTAACAAACATAAAAAAAACAGTCGAATTGAGAACCTCCTCGTTTTTTTGAAGTCGGTTAAAAAATTAAATGGTGTGCCTTATTAGTGGAGACGAATAAATGAACAATATCCATTGTGTTCATGATTTATTTAGCTTTAAGATACAGAGGGATAAGTTAAGAATTATAAAAGTAGAAGAGTACAAAAGTAGTTTAAGCATAATCATAGTCCAGATTACCGGGAAACTAGGAAAGCATGGTCGGGCATGAAGTTCAGTTTCTACATTCTCTAAAATAAAACCTGATAGATCAGCTGATGGCAATTATCACCTATCATAAACATCAGGTATATCAAAGTTTTTACCGACGTGTTCAAAAAAAGGAAAGCGGGAAACTTGCTAATGACACAAATGTCTAACGGTATAATTTATACCACCTTCACGCTAGAATACGGTACAATATGTAATACCCTAGTCCTTTCATGTAAGATACGGAGATTCTCAGAGCTTGTTAGGTACGATAAAGAGCGCAATTAGAGCTATGCATTATCGTTCCAAGATAGGGTTCCTTCCGGCCCCTGGAGGCTTTGTGGAAACTGCGAGGCGCTGTGCAGAGCGGAAAGATGCAGGATTATAGCTCCTCTGGAAATAATAGCCGCTCACGCATTTTTGAAGCCTTGCATGTAAATAAGGTTTTGGTTTTCTAAAATATGGTGAGATGAGACCCCGAGTCCAACAGTGGGACAACTACGGGTTATTTGAAACAAAACAAATAAAGAAACAACTTGTTTATTTTTCTAAAATACAGGCTTGTATCTTATCTACGGTGTACCGTCATAAATCTGAGATAAATTCTATTATCATGTTTTGTGTGTGTTTGTAATGTGTCGGATAAATGTGAATAGATGTCAAATTTTAATGAACATTAAAAAATCAGATATCAATAATCTTACTTGACGGAGTAAAACATAATAGGTTAGCTAAATAACCTAAACAAATACAAATAATATTGCAAACTTCATAATTTTTGCCCCACCTTACTCTACTACCGAAAATAACCTAAATGATTTTAAGAGTTTATTGAAGTTTGACTTGTCTTCACATTTTTATAATAAACAAAGTAATATCATCACGTGTGTTATTAGCAAATGTAATATGGGCGTCTATCTCCTTACTACAAAAGTTCTGTTATACCTATTTACACTCGCACTCTCAGAAATATGCATTTATTCATAGATCTAATTAAAACAAAGGGTTCGTTATTCAACAGAGATATGAAATAATTGTTTACAAACGAATTATCACTAGTTTATGCTAGAATGACTTCATTGAATCACTAAGAATTGAGTAGGGCGCGTTCACACCAATGCCAAACCTTGTTATGTTTAACGATAATTATCTTTGTAAACAAATTATCTTTATATACGAATTGCCATTCGAAGAACTGTCATTCGATGACAGATGATGGTTGTTCTATGAATCGTTATTCGATTTAATGTTTTCGACGAATTTTCCGCAAATCAGAATAGTGACTACAATTAATGAAAAAGTTTATCTGAAATACTTATCAAAGATCCTTTATATCTTTGAGTCCAAAATGATTTTGCCTGAGGTGCAATTTTGGCCAATTATGAGACAATTAATTCCTTCTTTAGTACATCACTTATGTATCTCCAACAGAGTAAAAATATGAGAAGGTATCTTTGCTAACGGGTAACTCTTTTTCTTGTTTTATAATCTCAACCATAACTTCTAACAATCTCTGTCTGTACAATTGGCTTCAAGGGGTTCGTGAAGGAGTCACTAGAGGGTAAGCATGGATGCGTCATTCCTCAGACCTAAGGAGAGGATTAATTACGATAATAACATTGTTAGTCATATCTCTCTATCCCTTTAGCAAATGATGTTCCTTCATTACAACATAATGAGAACTTTATAAAGCATGTATGGAAGGTCCCTTAGAAGTAAGTAAATGGGACGAAAAGTTCAAGTCAGCGGGCTTGCATAATTCAGATACTGCAGCGAAATACTTAATGATTCATTGTTGCCTTTCTCATTCTTCTACAATCTTAATGCGGTTTATTTTCTTGGGAACGTTTAGAATACTTTCTGCGACGAAAATTCTTAAACAGATTACACTAAGTAGAAATTCTTTTTGGATTTTATTTCATTAATATTCTTTTCAAAGCTACGGCTTGTTCTCAGGAGGCTTCACGAATATTCTCCACGCTAATTATGCGAATTGCCAAGTAGCACAAAACTACATAATATAACATCCAAGGCCCACATCAATGATCAATCTAAGCTTGTATGACTTATTATTGGAAACGAATTAATTTCCACCCAGATGTTTGAATGTTATTATGTCGCTCAAAGGACTCCGACATCACTTAACGATAGTTATCTGATAACAACCGGGACCAAAGGCCTATCTTGTACGTAAATAGCCGACAAATTAACAAAAAATTAGCCACATTATGATAAGTACTCAACGTAGTATGTGGACACCAGCTACGCCAAAGGTATAACTCATGCATTGCCGGCTACAGAAGAAAAAAGAAGAATCATGGCAGCATGGAATCGATCGAGACATTTTTTTTTTATAACTTATAAGTTAATACTTAATTAAATAAATAATAATAAATAACGCTACACAGTCAGCCCCACATTAGAATTCCCTGTGTCGTGTCGTGGGTACCATCAACAACATACAAAGACAAGAATACGCATCGCTGGGATCCGATATGGTAACCATTGCGGCACACGGGTCGTCAATACTTGCCACAGAATATTTTTGAATACGTTATACCTATAGTTTTCCATTTTCTTGTCAGCAAAACGTCTTATCCCCACAACACCACGTGACCACAGCACTTCTTTACTTAGTGCTGACATAGTGTTTACTAAATGCCTCAATGTAACACAACAAAGTTAAAACCACTAACCACTAAAGTAACTCAGAAGCTATGACGTCAGACTGAGGTGCAAACTTGTTACAAAAGGAGCTTGCTTGAATAGTTGAACACTGTTCGTGAATAACAAGTTTGACAGCGTTCGGTAAAATTTTGCTTTGTGACTTTGTACTTTTAATGATTAATAAACCATGAGTTAAGAAATTCTAAAATAAGTGCTACTTACATTGCATTTCTTTTGCTAAATTTTTTGAACATGATGTCGCAAAATTTCAAAGACTCAAGATTACAGTACTTACTTCTAAAAAAAGCTCATTGTTGTTTTCTAAATAAATTCCAAAACCGTATTAAAATATATTATATAAAGGAACTTCGAAGATAAATTTCGCTTTATAATATGTACATACGTATTTACTAGCTAGCTCACATACACACCGCAACCGATGTATAGATAGAGGCATCAATTGAACTAGCCTGATCCAATCATGCCTGTATCACAGTATGTACCAACTTTCTAGTATACAGGCGGGATGAGCTTTGATAAACAAACATGGCTGACCACAATACGCATTGAGCTCAAGCGTGTGGGATTGTGGTTAGAGACAATAGGCCAGCCTCTATGGAGATACGTAATTGTATGTACCATAGGAACGTAGATTGGAAATCCTAAATTGGTATAGATTTAAACTATTGGATCTTAGGCAGCAACGTTTGTCGCTTGCAACGTAAGGCTTCAACATATTTTTGTTAATTTTTTGAGAAACGATGATCGTTATCAGTGTTCGATGCCATATCCTAGAATTCTGAAAGTGGGTGTAGTAGATTCTCTGATTAACCGCTAGACTAGCGAAGGTTCTCTTACAAGCTTTATTCAGATTAGATGTTCACTGCCTCCATTCGTAAATAGGTGGTTAACAAAGGATAAGTGACCAATCCCCGGCTGTCCCCATAAATAATTATAACCACTGTCATAATTTTTCCAGCTAATAAATAGTAACTGAAGGACTTATGCCTCGGTAGTGTGTACTTGTGTAGTGAGTTTAAACAAGGTTAGGCGAGTTGAGATTCAGGTGAAGAGGTGAGTTACAGCGAGGAAAGATGAGGTAACGCGAAGAGAGGCGACAAAATGAGCAGTAGGCAGTTTTACAAAATGTATAGATAAAAATAAACAAATGAATAAAATTCACAATGGGAGAAAGATTTCATGTTGCCAATGTGGTCATGGAATAAAATTATTATAAAGTGTAGATATTTTGTGACTAGATATTTTCATTTATAACAAATTATCTCGGGTTATCGCTATTACAAAAACGGTAAATAAAGCCGATAGTACCCGTATGAACATTTTGCCGCCGTTAACGAAAATGTAAGACGAAAAAGGACATGGTAACTTGACCTCAAATCCCTAATCCGCTGGAACACATTTTCCTCCACTACCTCATCACAACCGATTTGATCTAATTATGGTTAGTATATTCTGGAAGCCAATGTAATACTGCCTTTTTGTATTACAAGAATATCACTTGCTTAATATTTAATGAATTCAATTGCACCTAATTCTATTCTAAGGACTATTTTCACAGCGTTACTTGAAGCTGCGACTCCCAAAATTATTCATCATTCACATAATATAATCATTGATTCCCTACTTGTTGTAGTTGCGATATACCTATTCATAATATTACGCCTTCTTGTATCACTGTTTTTAAATATACTTAGTTCAAAGTACGAGCACCAGAAAGTCAAAGTCAAAGTCAAAGTCAAAATATTTTATTCATATAGGTATCACTGATACACTTATGCACGTCATTTTTTGGCTTTTCGGAAGGTGCTTTATCGTGGAGGAGAAGAAAAGCCTAAAGAAACTCCTCAGCACATCTTTTAAAAAAATATTACAAAAAAAGATAATAATACAAAAGTATTTACTATTCTGAGCGGAACTGGTTGCAGAGCTGGTCATTTCCATGCGTCTTTGTCATTTAAATACTCGTCTACACTATAATATCCCTTGCCTAACAATTGTGTCTTTACACGTTTTTTGAAAGTTTCTATTGGCAAGTCACGTATTAATTTTGGGATTTTATTATAAAAATGTATACCAAGCCCTATGAAAGATCGCTGCACTTTACTTAGGCGGAACGAAGGCGTAACTAATTGATGCATTCTTTTCGTATGGCGATTATTAATATCAAAATTTTGTTTATACGCGTTTATATTCTTCCGTATAAAAACTACATTGTTAAAGATATACTGGGAAGCTACTGTAAGTATACCTATTTCCTTGAACTTTTCACGCAAAGATTCCCGAGACCTAAGTTTATAAATAGCCCTAACTGCCCGTTTCTGGAGTATGAAAATTTGTTTTATATTGGCTGCTTTGCCCCACAGCAAGATGGCATAAGACATAACACTGTGGAAATAAGCAAAATAGACTATCCTAGCAGTTTCGACGTCTGTATACTGCCTTATTTTCCTGACAGCAAAAGCAGCCCTACCGAGTTTTGTCGCGAGATTTGTTATATGTGGGCCCCATTGAAGTTTACTATCTAAGGTCACCCCTAAAAAGACCGTCGATTCCTCCATATGCAATGTTTCGTTATTTAGTTTAAGAGATTTGCTGACTTTTTTAACATTAGGTAGCACAAACTCTATACATTTCGTTTTTTTTGCATTTAATAGTAAATTATTGATAGTGAACCAACGCGATACATGCGAAAGAGCACTATTTACGTCGTCGAAATTTACTTTATTCCTTTCACACTTAAATATTAGTGATGTATCATCAGCAAATAGTACAATATCCGCTTGGTTCTCTACATAATGTGGTAAATCGTTAATGTATACCAGAAAAAGAAACGGACCCAAGATCGAGCCCTGCGGTACACCCATCACAGCCGGTGACCCCGATGACTTAATATCGTTTATGCTGACTTTTTGTATTCTATTACTCAAATAAGACGCGATCAAGCTAAGGGCCTTGTTTTTTATACCATAGTGGCCAAGTTTAAACAGCAATGTTTCGTGCTCAACACAATCAAATGCCTTAGATAAGTCACAAAATACTCCTATGGCATTATGTGACGCCTCCCATGCTTCAAATATATGCTTTAATAGCCTAGCCCCGGCATCGGTTGTACTACGGCCTTTAGTGAAACCGTATTGCTCAGGATGTAATAATTTATTATTGTTGAAATGGGTTAGCATTTGATTCAATATTATCTTTTCGAAAATCTTACTAAGGGTTGGTAAAACAGAAACTGGTCTATAGTTATTAAGATCAGTTTTTTCACCTGTTTTAAAAAGTGGAATGATTTTGCTGCATTTCATAAGATCTGGAAAGATACCTAGATCTATACATTTATTAAAAACTACGACCAAATATGGAGCTATAATACCTATAATATGCTGTATTATTTTCACCGAGATGCCCCACAAATCACCCGTATTCTTTACCTTCAGAGACTGAAAGGCCTTAATTAAGTCTCTAGCGGTTATATGTTGAAATTCAAATAAAATATTACATTCATTAATATGATTTTTTAATATAGAAAGTGCTTCCGTCGGTGAAGAAGCTAAAGAGTTAGTCTGTAGTCTTTCTAAATATAGTACACATAATAGATGATTACAATAATTTCGAAGCGTAACTATACTGTTTGTAGGACTTAAATACTTAAGGCATCATCCAGTAACTCTTCAAAATTCAAATTCAAAGATAATTTGACAGTTGCCTAATACTTAACTCAAAGTTAATATTTCACGTCGGGACGCTTCTGGCGCAGTGCGCGGAAGCGGTCCCTGAAAGGGGACGAGGTCGAAGCATCGGAGATG
Source organism: Thymelicus lineola (assembly GCA_963932265.1). Lineage (NCBI taxonomy): Eukaryota > Metazoa > Arthropoda > Insecta > Lepidoptera > Hesperiidae > Thymelicus > Thymelicus lineola. The sequence goes on along the minus strand of OZ010693.1, from coordinate 1,163,748 downwards.
GTCGGAGATTCCAAAAAGAAAGCTCCCACTCCGGTGCCCGCAAGACGAGGGAGAGGGCGACCGCCCACAACCGGAGAGTACGTCGGCCTAGCTAAGGCGAAGCTGGCGTACCTCAAGGCGCAAAGGGAGGAAGAGAAGCTCCAGGCAGAGAGGGAGCTGGCCGAGATGGCCCGAGACGTCCGATCTCGATCTCCCTCTCGGTCGAGGTGTCTGTCCGCCTCGTCGTCGCTGTCACGCGGCGAAGACGGACCCTCGACACTGGAGCTTCGCAAAAAGGCGGAGGACAGCGTGCGCCTTATCCAGGCTGTTGCGACAAAATCGCGCAACCTAAAGGGCACGATGGTGAGGGACCTCAAGGAGGCCTCTACAAGCTTGATGGGGGTCGTAGCGGAGCTGGCAGAGCGGTCCGCTACGGACGAGACGGCTCGGCTCGAAAGGGCCAATGCTCGCCTGCAAAGCGAGGTCGCCGAACTCCGCAAGGAGATCGCGGAATTGCGGGCGAGCCTCGTCAGGCCTGCCGAGCCGAGCGGAGTCGATCGCGACGACTCGCTGAGGCGTTCTATCGTGGTGGAAGTGGGGACCATGATGGACGCAAAGCTCGAGGCGCTCGCGATGCGGCTCCCCCCCGAGCCACGCCTCCGGCCGCCTTTGGCCGCCGACAGGGCGAGGGCTAAAGCTGCGCCTCCCGCTCCCGAGCCGCCCCTCCGGCCGCCTTTGTCCGCCGACAGGGCGAGGGTTGAGGCTGCGTCTCCCGCTCTCGCTCCCGCGGCAGGGAAGAAGACCCAGAAAGGGAAAGCGCCTTCCAAGGCGTACTCGGAGGTGGCAGCGCCGACGCCTGGCGCTCCGAAGCCCCCGACGACGGCCGTGTCCCAGCAGTGGAATGAGGCCGCCAAGCGGGGCAAGCGGGGCAAGCGGGGGAAGAAGAAGGGCAGCGCACCGGCGGACAAGCCCCCGCCCAAGAAGAACTCGGCGGCGAAGCTTCGCGCCCCGCGCTCGGCTGCGGTGGCCATCACAATCCAGCCGGGTGCCACGGTTGAGGGCAAGGAGCTGTCCTATAAGGATGTGCTCGACGGCGCTAAGCGGAGGATCGACCTGGAAGGCCTAGGCCTGAAGGGTCTCCGATTCCGCACCGCCGTAACGGGGGCCCGGATGCTCGAGATCCCCGGGGCTGACAGCGGCGAGAAGGCGGACCTGCTGGTGGGCAAACTGCGGGAGGTCCTTCCCGCGGACCTGGTCCGCGTCTCCAGACCCGTGAAGTGCGCAGACCTGCGCATCAGCGAGCTGGATGACGCGGTGTCCCCGGAGGAGGTGGCGGCCGCGGTGGCCCGCTACGGGGAATGCCCCCCCGAGCAGGTGAAGTGCGGGGAGATCCGCCGCTTCTCCGCCGACAGCCCCGGCACGGCTTGGGTGCGCTGCCCGGTTTCGGCTGCAAAAAAGGTCGCCTCCAGCGGGCGGCTACTGGTGGGGTGGGTGTCGGCCCGGGTCAGCCTCCTTGAGGCCAGACCCCTGCGGTGCTACCGGTGCCTCGATTCGGGGCACGTTCGGAGTAAATGCACCGCCGAGGTGGACCGCAGCGATGTCTGCTATCGCTGCGGTCAACCGGGCCACAAGGCGGCTGGCTGTTCCGCAGCCCCACGCTGCCCGCTGTGCGAGGCGAAGCAGAAGCCGGCGGACCATAGAGCGGGTAGCGGAGCATGTGCCGTTTCCGCCCCCGCCAAGTCCGCCGGCAAGAAGAAAAAGAAGAAGAAGCCCGCCGGGAAAGGCCCAACAGCCCACCCCCGGCCGGCCCGCCCGTCCGCCGCTGACGCGGAGCGCGCCGAGAGGGTCGCAGACATGGTCGTAGATTAAGTATGGCCATGTCTCTCCTCCAGGCGAACCTCAACCACTCGGCCAGAGCTCAGGACCTTTTGTACCAGAGCCTGGCCGAGTGGTCGATCCAGGCGGCGGTGGTGGCGGAGCCTTACCTCGTCCCCGCCAGGGACAACTGGGTTGGTGACCGGGAGGACACGGTGGCGATCGTCGCGCAGACGGCCGCCGGCTCCCCGCCCTTCGACAAATCAGCGAAGGGCCACGGATGCGTCGCGGTCACCCTTATGGGCGTGACGATCGTCGGCGTGTACTTCTCGCCGAACCGGAGTCGACGGCTTGGGGTTCCCCGGCCACCGATGCGCGGGGCGAGGTACTGGAGGAGTGGGCTGCCACGTCGGGCTTAGTTCTTCTAAACCGGGGGTCGGTAGACACGTGCGTGCGGCACAACGGGGGTTCCATCGTGGACCTAACGTTCGCGACCCCGTGTCTTGCGCGCCGTGTCCGAAACTGGAGGGTGCTCGGGGAGGCGGAGACGCTCTCGGACCATCGGTATATCCGGTACGAGGTCGCCGCCAACCCTGGAGCTCCCCAGAGCCGGCCCCCGCGTGGGGACGGACCGCGCTGGGCCCTCAAGACCATGGACGGTGACGTCATCATCGAGGCGTCCATCGTCCAGGCTTGGCTACCGGCGCCGGAGGGCCCGGCGGCCGACGTGGACGGGCGAGCGGAGTGGTTGAGCGAGTCGATGGCGCAGGTGTGCGACGCCGGTATGTCGCGCGCCAGACCGCTCCCGCCCCGCAGATGGGTGTACTGGTGGTCGGCGGACCTGCGCCGGCTTCGCGAAGCGTGCGTAGCGGCCAGACGCCAGTACACCCATTACAGAAGGCGGCGAAGGCGGGTGGACGCCGAGGAAAGCCGCCTCTACGCCGCGTACAGGGAGAGATGCGTCTCTCTGCAGATCGCCATACGGGAGGCAAAGGCCGAGTCGTGGGGAGAGTGGTTGGAGACCCTGAATAGGGATCCCTGGGGGCGCCCGTACAAGACGGTGCGTGGCAAGCTGCGCCCCTGGGCCCCTCCGTTGACCCAGAGTCTCCAACCAGAGGTGGTGGAGAACGTCGTTGCCACTCTCTTCCCAGAGAGGGCCGACTCGGCGCCGCCGCCCGTGGCGGCTGCATCGTCGGAGAGCTCGAGCGCCCCGGTGCCCGAGGTGTCTCGGGCGGAGCTGGAGGCTGCGGTGGAGCGGCTCCGCGCCAAGAGCACAGCACCGGGCCCCGACGGGGTACCCGGTAGGGTGTGGGCGCTAGCCCTGGAGGCCCTCGGGCCCAGGGTCGTCGAGCTCTTCGACGCCTGTATGCGGCGTGGCCGCTTTCCGAGGAAGTGGAAGGTCGGCAGGCTCGTGCTGCTGCGCAAGGAGGGTCGCCCGGCGGATTCGCCGTCGGCATACCGGCCCATAGTGTTGCTCGACGAGGTGAGCAAGCTCTTCGAGCGGATTATTTCCGCGCGCCTCGTCGGGCACCTCGAACGGGTCGGGCCGGGGCTGAGCGACCGGCAGTTCGGCTTCCGCCGAGGCCGCTCGACGGTCGACGCCACCGCGCGTGTGAGGGACCTCTCGGAGGAGGCGGTGTCACGGGGAAAGGTCGTCTTGGCGGTGTCTCTAGACATCGCCAATGCCTTTAACACCCTCCCCTGGGGCTGTATCGAGGCGGCGCTGGGCTATCATCGTGTGCCCGACTACCTGCGTCGTCTCCTCACCGACTACTTCTCCGAGAGGGAAGTGGTGTACCCGATGCGCGACGGGTGGGGCCGCCGGGTCATGACGTGCGGTGTTCCACAGGGTTCGGTTCTTGGGCCGTTGCTGTGGAACATCGGCTACGACTGGGTGCTGCGGGGCGCTAATCTGCGGGGGGTCGACGTAACTTGTTACGCCGACGACACCCTCGTCACGTCCCGCGGCGCCACGTACCGGGAGGCGGCCCTATTGGCGACGGCCGGAGTGGCCCAAGTGGTGGCCCGAATCCGCCGGCTGGGGCTGGAGGTGGCGCTGGAGAAGTCGGAGGCCGTGTGTTTCCACGGAGCCCGACGCGCCCCTCCCGCAGGATCCCGGCTGGTGGTCGGCGGCGTCTCCATCGCTGTCGAGTCGACGATGCGGTACCTGGGCGTCGTCCTCGACAGTCGGTGGAACTTCCGAGAGCACTTCCGACTGTTGGTCCCCAGGTTGTTGCACGCGGCCGGAGCGCTGAGCTGGCTGCTGCCGAACCTGGGCGGACCGTCGGTCGCATGCCGGCGGCTGTACGCCGGGGTGGTGCGGTCGATGGCCCTCTACGGGGCCCCGATCTGGGCGGACACCCTGATCGCCCAGAACAGGACCCTCCTGCGCCAAGCGCAACGGGTCATGGCGATCAGGGTGGTGAGAGGATATCGCACCATCTCGTGCGAGGCGGCATGCGTCCTGGCAGGGACCCCACCGTGGGACCTGGACGCGGAGGTGCTCTCGGCAGCGTACTGGCGCCGCAGCGCAGCGGCACGAGCTGATTTGGCGGATCCAGAGCCGGAGGAGGCTGGGCGGCAGGGGCGACTCGACCGCCAGGTCCTCCTCCGGAAATGGAAGGAAAGGCTGGCGGAGCCGACCGCCGGCAGAAGAACGGTGGAGGCGATTCGGCCCGTCCTGGAAAGGTGGGTCGATCGCCGACACGGGGCCCTCACCTTCCGCGCTGTGCAGGTCCTGACGGGGCACGGTTGCTTCGGCAGGTACCTGTGCAGCGTGGCGGGTCGAGAGCCGACCAGTGTGTGCCACGCTTGTGGGTGTCCGGAGGACACAGCGGAGCACACGCTGGCGGAGTGCCCGGAGTGGGCGGAGCCGCGGGCGAGCCTCGCGGCGGTTATCGGGGACGACCTGTCGCTGCCGGGCGTCGTGAGAGCCATGGTCGGCAGCGACAGAGCGTGGAAGGCGGCGCTCCAGTTTTGTGAGTGCGTCATGGCGCAAAAGGAGGCGGCGGAGCGGGCGAGGGAAGACGACCCTCTTTCTAACCCAATCCGCCGGAAGAGAGTTGGGCGGAGGCGCCTGGCGCACGAGCGCCGCCTTCCCCCATAACCGGGGTCTCCGGGCGGTGGAACCGGGGGGTACCATCGCCCAGTTGGAGGAGACCCCCGAGGCGGCTGGCGTGTCCCGTGTTCCGGCACGCCAGTTTGAATGGTGAGTGGTGCCAAAGATGAGCGCCCCACAAGCTGGGCCCGAGCCCGGGCAACCGTCGGCGGAGCAGCGGAAGTGTGCGAATGCGTCCCCGCAGCTCCGCCGGAAGACGGTGAGGAGGAACACCGCTGGTTTTTAGCCGGTAAGAGTCCGGCATAACCCGACAGCGCCCCCCCGCCTGTCGGGTATCCATGAGGATTTTCCAGCGACAACAAAAAAAAAAAAAAAAAAAAGTTAATATTTGTAAATTCAGATCGCGGCCTATTATACCGGTCTGAACCGGTTTATCCGGATAAATGCGGTAAGAGATCTCGCGCTACCCTCATTATGGGTTTTAGCAAATTAAGTGGTACTTTCCCCTTCTAATTTAACGCCTGCTTGAGTGCGGACTTTGTACCCGTCGAGATTAACGTCTCATTACTTGTAGGTACACGCGGATAAAGGGCTCCGAGATGTATACGAGTCGCTACGAGATGAATGAGGTAGAAACGTCTGTTCATTTTTGTTTAATATCAGATAAGATGAGGTGTAAGACACTCCATGCTTTGATGAGTTTTAGCCGACTTAAACCTTAAGAACACTGTGCTGAACAAAGGATCTAAGGTACTTTGCAAAGGCAATACCTTTGAAACTCGCTACCTCATTACTTTCTCAACTGGTAAGGTTTGTTAGCTAAGTGGTAGGTATATTAACTTGATTCGACAAAAGACAATACGGAATGTAATCTTTCTTTTAGGACTGGTTTCCAGCAAAGTGAAGAGACGCATGACGAGTGGACTTTTGTAAATAGCCAATTGGTTATACAATTGGAATTGTGTACCTGATTTGGTATGGTTTTAATTTTATTACGATAAATACATACATAATATGATAATCTATACATACATCAGCCGTATTGGGGCGGCTTAGAGTCCCTCATCCCCAATCCCAATCCCACGCCGGATGGGTGTCGTAAGAGGCGACTAAATCCAGCCCGCTTGTGGTAGGGCCCCTCGAGGGATTATATTGGTAATATTGATTGTAATTGTTAATTAATACCATTATTACTAATATTATTTCTCCTTTAGGCTGGGGGCTTGAGAGCTAGCCCTTTGCTGTTGCTGATGTTCATGGGCGACGATAGCTACTTAAGATCAGGTGGATTGTCAACTACAACATAATAGATTACATCACAAACAACGAGTTGAAACCGAATCGTTTGATTGGTCTTCGTGAAGTAGAAAACACAGTACAAGGTAAACAGTAAACCACTTTTGCAGTTTTATAACCTTCCGTATTCCGCGAACCTGTACTGCACGCGGTAATTACAATCTGAATCCATCAAACACATCCCATTTACTTTCAGGATGTAGCTCAGACGAATTTTCGTGTTTGTATTATTTAGCGGTGTACTCGTACAATGAAGTTCATAATAGTGTTGAGTTTTATTATTTTTATCGTTATAATGATTTTATGAAACCTCAATGTATGACCAATGACATTTATGAAATAACAAAATATATCTGGTGGTAGTATTAATATCTCATGGGTTAACGAAATATTTGACAGAAAATATCTGGATTAAGTTGGTAACTTTTGGTTCTAGTAAATTTAGCTAAGTTAGTTATTAAAATTAGTTTCATTTTTAAAAGCCTCATTAAAGCTACCAAGAGGATCATAAAAATAATTGTGACGTGTAACGAATTGTTTTTCTTACTTGAATCATTAGAGTTTTTTTTAACCGAATTCAAAAAGAGGAGGAGGTTCTCAATTCGACTGTATTTTTTTTATGTTTGTTACCTCAGAACTTTGGACTGGGTGAACCGATTTGGATAATTCTTTTTTTAATGGAAATGGAAAGCTGGTGTTTGTCGTGTGGCCCCACAAAAATTTGAACGAGATCTGACAATGGCATCCATGTCAAAAGTACAATGTACTTCATTTGAAGTCGGTTATTTTTTGTTAAAATGTTAGATTATTCCTTAAAAAGATTCTAAAACTAGTGCAACAATCACTTAGGTATAATGGATTTGCACTATCAGTCCTCTGTCGAGTGTCGACTGCTTGCTTTATACACAGATGAGTGAATTAGGGCAATGGGTAAATTCCGACTTATGATAATTCGAAATAAACGCATCTCTACAGCCACAGTGTAGCAGCATTAATTTAGTATTCAACAGACAGTCAAACTTCGTTGAAATTTTAATGAATCGAAAAGTGTCTTATTATTTGAGAGGGTTATTTTAAATAATATTTATTTAACATGGTTACCTTTTAGCTTAACAGTGTTCTTTCTATGTTGCGGCAAAGTTACTATGTTATTTTTCGTGACAATGGCTGTTCCTCTTAAAGGACTACAGAAGCGACCTTCGTACCCCCATTATAAAATATATCCTGTAACTCAGTCCACGACTTATAGGTAAATGGGCTTTGTGGCTAACAATATGCTGCTTTAAACTTCACGGCAAAACACGCTTTGTATACTTTGGCACTAGTGTCAAAATTCTATGATATTATTTTGGACCAAATTGAATTTGTATTCGACGGCAGGTGGGTTCGCTAGTATGTCTAGACACGCTAACTCATTATTAAAACCCACTTAAGTACAGTACGGGCACCGCCGCTAGAAATGTACATAGTTTTGGTTTGGGAAAACCATAGAGTCGATTATGAAGAAGATTAAAATAAAAATTACTCAAGATTTACTATTTTTTCCTGTCTATAAACTTTGCGGTAGTAAATTTTGTAAAATGTTGTAAAATTGTTCAACATATACAACAAGGCACGGATCTCACTTACGTCTTACTTCCTGTAATAATTGAACATAAGTGTACTGTTGACTGTTATAGGTCTACTGTTGCGTTAAAGATTTAATTCCAAAAAGGACACGTAAGTCATAGTAGGCGGAAGTCAGAAATATAATAGTGTCTTATCGACTCCATCGCAGGCAGAAACCGTGACCTGATCACGTATGGCACCGAGTATGAAAATGGTAGTTCTTCTCTCCAATGGATATAGAGAGTGCGTGGGAATGTTTATAGCCTCTCTCAACGCCTGCTCGAACTACTAGTACCGTACTATTTTATTTATTAGGAAGAAAACGGTTTTTGAGCACATTTGGGTTCCTCTAGCTCTATAATCCATCAACTCTAATTGAATTCAGAATCGATCACAGGCCACGTGAAGCGAAGTTTGAATAGCAATCGAATTTGAATGAGCTTGCTGCTCGAACATTTGTTATTAGTTAACAGCAGGTTTCCAATACCTATTTATTGTTTACTGTTGATACATTTATTTGGATTAGAACACGGCCGTGAAAATCACCCCGTGGCTTAGAACTTACTTATACTTAGATCTGATGGTTCAGTGTCAGACAGAAGAGTCACTTACCAATTACCATTATAATTATGATGCGTGATGATAGGTATTATATATTTTTAGGTGAATAGCTAACAAACGAGAGTTCAAGCCATCTGATGGTAATTGGTCATTGTCACCCATGGACTTTAGTAACACTATTTGTAAAAGATTGTCGTCCAAATAAAAAACGACGTGCTCGCATTTTACTGACTCATTTTTCTTTCTATTTAATGTATTTGGTTCAGGTTAACCACAAGCCTTACTTAACCCACGGCAGGTAAGGTAACCGATATGGTCATATCGCATTGTCATAAAACATATCCAAATTGCCAATAACGTTCACGTTCCCATAAAAAACCAACAGCTCTGTAAACAAAAGCTCACACGACACAAAATAGTCAAAATACTGGCCTTTGCGTCATTTTACGAGTATGGCTTTCCGATAGTCCCTGGATAGAGTGACCGCTGCCGTTATAAAGGAATCATAGATCAAACACGTTTATGCTTGGATTATGCAAATTGGGAACATTTGAGTTGAAATGTGGGTACTTTTATTGTCTCTCTACCCGCAAATACTCGTATTTTTGCATTTGAATTAATTTTCTGTGCCAGGCAATTAGGGTAAGGGTAATCTTTATTTTTTTACTGAAATGCCTGATAACGAATACATGAGTCATGAGGTATTCTTCTGTATCACAAGGGCAGAAGCGTTGCCGGCCAAAGACGAATGAACCTACTTGTTTTCTTCCCACAGAAGCCTGAAGGTTGCTTCTTTACACAACAGTGTATAGATAACAATTTATAGTAAACAACTACGGATTTTTACGTAGCTGAGATATGAAGCGCTAGACAAATATACCTAATTATAAAGAAATTAGGTTTCTATCCAAACGTCGGTGCTTCCAGAGCAACGGATTTTGTATAGTTACAAATTGTTCCACCAAAATATGCATAACAAGACAATGAATAAAATCAGCGATGACATTTTTATACAGATATTCTTGATGAAATTGTATTTTAGTCAGCATTCGTAGAATGTCGTGATCGGTGAAATTGCTATTGTTATTTTGGACAGAATTTACATAATGTCGTCTGCAGTGATCTGAGAAAATTTGACACAATGGATGAAGGTCTTTGATTGTAAATTTGATTGCGTGTTGTGATTGCGATCAATGTGGCTTGTGGCTTTCGTTTAATGCGGCTATCATTAAATAACCAATAGATTGATCGCAACATTACAGATTAAATTAATGTCTTTAACCACATACTTATTTAACAAACAAATATAATAATCATTTATGTAAATAAGCATTTATAATATTGGTACAATATTAGAATATCCCGAGTTTCTTCTACAGCTACACTGGACACTGTACAGATGTCAACCCAAATTTTACTTCATATGATTTTGAACACAAATATTGAACCATAACTATATAGAAAGAAAAGAAATAAAGAAATACTTTATTCCAACAGTTACTTACTACAGATAAACAGTATAATAAAAAAACTAAAACATTAAGATTACTAGATCGCACTCAGTAATTGCTATGGAGAACCACAGCACTGATATTCTGTGCGAACCAGTTTTGGAGTGCAGTTTTGGATATCAGTTTTTTAAGTCTTATGTAGGTAAGTTTTAAGATACACAATACTCATAAATTGGGTAAACGAACAATATGCAGGAATATTCTCATCGTTTAAGAGCATTCATGACAGTACATCTCGTATGATCGGAAATAACTGAATGTTTATTGTTCTGTGTTCATGTTTATTTATTTTATGTGGTCGCTCGATACACAGAGAATACAAATGATGGAATATTATGAGTGAGAGCTTTTAGTATTGTAATAGTATTCAAACTAATTGTGGTTACATAGTTCATTCGCTTATAGTGGCATTTCAGTATTGTGTAACATTTAATGCTGAATATTATAAATAACAAAAAAACATTATTTCATATTGTTTTTGCAAACAGTTTCAAAAATCAAACAGCTCTGCGGGCCGCTGAAGCAAGTCTCTACTATGAGCAATAGAAGAAGAAATGGAACAGAACCTATATTGAACCTCATAAAATGTTACGATTACAAACTCACATCAAAGTAGTCTTGTCCATAAGTATTATAACATAATATGTCACTTGACCATTTATATGGCTAACATAACCTGACTACAACTATAACTGTGATAATAAGTAAATAGATTTTTTATTTATACGTATGTACGCTTAAGATAACGATGAAAGTTTAAACTCACGGTAAAATAAATATTGTCGAGGGCTTTAATAACATTTACTATGCCCGCACCTCAAAACGCACCGCTCTACGAGAAAAATCTCGTCAACCGCACAACTTCATTCGATTCATGAGTAATTTTATTACCCAATCGGAGTAGGAAATCCAGCCCCAGCCAACGGTATAGCGATTTATGGTGTCGGGATTAAAAAGCTAAGATTTTTTTGAACTCCGTATTAAAACTGTATTACAAAGACATAAAATATTTCTGAATTTTTTTAGACGTGATAACGTCTATTAAAACGATGAACGCCGGGTGCACGCACGAAAAAGCATGACTCATCTGTCGCGTTCCGCGAGCGAGCGAGCAATGGAGAAAGCGCCATCTGTGAACAAAACTATATACACAATTAAGTCAGAAAGGAACTTGCTGAAAAAAATAGTTTAGTTCAGGAGTTCTAGATGGCGTTGTAGTATAAAGATAAAAGTTTCTAATTATAAGTTAATTTCCAGAGATAATAATAATAATATTCCCTACTTAACTTTAACTACTGGAATATTTTGATAATTGTTTAGGAATATATTCGAGCACTACTTCATCAATGTTTTGGCATGACGTTGTCACGTTAAACTACCGTCTGTAAACCGACTTTACAGACAACCATTTTTTTTACAAACGTTAATCCCCTTTCCCGTCAATTTAGTTTATCCTGTTTGAGTGATATTTGTTTCTATGTGTGCCTCATCCGGCAATCGAACTTGCGGCAAATAATATAAATCGAAAGGAAAGTGTCAAAAACGCATGATACACTTTCCTTATGGATTTAATGTAATTATATAGGTACTGTATTATATAGTTACGTCAATCTAAGCTGTTACTTAATCACAGTTACTTACAGTTCAGTTATTTACACCTAAACAGGTTGGTCCATTACGGCTGCCAAACTTTTTGAATTGCTCATTGTACTGTGAAGTGAGTGGGTTCAATTTATATCTTTCATAGAGGCTGAAGGGTCGAGGACAACATTAATTACAAATGATGCGCTATACTTATATGTATATATATCATAGCTCACGAGAATAAATACGTTGTTTACGGAAACTGTTTGAAAATAACAAATGACTTCATTTTAAAATTATCTATCTAATAAATATTAGTCTGAATAAAATTAAGTTAGTAATAATTTACATTCATGTATGATGGTATATTATACTTTAAGATGGTATATACTTTAATGCGTGGCACTTCCTCCCTCCTACAACGGAAACATGCAATGCGTTGCAAAGGCTTTGCGACTAACCATCGCAGAGTCGACTTTCCCTGATGATGCTCCGTTTTGGGGTGAAACACGTGTTGGTGCTGGTATGTATGTCGGTATATACTTTCAATTATTGTAGTGCATGTTTCCGTTGTAGGAAGGAGGAAGGTGCCGCGCGTGTCTTAGAGTATCATACATGTTAACCACGGGTTGTGGCAAAGTATACTAACAGGTACTAGGCTCAGCACAGGTTAGAGAATACGTGAAAGATGTGCTGAGGAGTTTCTTTACGGCTTTTCTTCTCCTCCATGACAAAGCACCTTTCCGAAAAGCTGGTAGATTTAAAAAAATGACGTGCATAAGAGTATCAGTGATACCTACATGAATAAAAGATTATTTCATTTCATTTCATTTCTAACTTAATAATAATGGATTTCAGCGAAGTAACGCCTGATAATTAATAAAATGAATAGTAATTAACTGTATCTGAATAAAATGAAAATATACTAGTTATAAACACAAGCTTCTGCGCGTGACTTCGAACGAGATGACTATAAAAATGGAGTCCAGAGGAAAATGTGAAATGTGACAACAAAAAAAGTCCATCACCATAATTATTCAAAATACCATATAAAAAATAGACAAGATTTGCATAAAACCTCTAGCTAAGTTTTACGCATAAAAAGACTCCATTAAAGAGATTAAAACGTACGTTTCTTATAGGAGTATGTTTTTGGTTCACAAATGTGAAAGCACAAAGGCTGATGGGATTAGCATTAGCCTAATTGACTGCGCTATGACCTATATAACGAGAACAGCGGACAGAGGGCGCGTGCGATTGTGATATGGAATATTTTTATGGATTTTAAGAGATTTTTTTAACGCTGGGCGATTTTTGAAATGGCAAAATTTTATAATGCATCAGCTATACGCAAATTTTATCGATATACAGATATCTGTAAACGTTGCCTAACAGTAAATTATTAGAATGAGTAGGTACCCTCAGGAAGAGGTCTTCCTGAGAAGGTTTCATTGAGTTAAGGTACTTAAGTAATAGTTTATACTAGTTGTTGAATATAAATAAGTAAGTGTTTTTCCTGGACAACGTTTTTATTTCATGTTTCATCAAAATCTTAATTTCTTCATCGAACGACACGACGCACGGCGGGTTTTCTTCCTTTTGTTGTGAACATTCCGCCGGTAAGGACGAGGCGGTACGCCTCGTCATTCGTTATACGCACCGCCAAGGACTGGAATAACTTGCCTGCGTCGGCGTTCCCGCCTGCCTATAACGTGAATGTCTTCAAGAAAAGAGTGAATAGGCTTTTACTAAGTACTGTACTGTGCTCATCACCTTGGACCACATCTCCGCTTACCATCAGGTGAGATTGTGGTCAAGCATTAACTTATTTGAGTAAAAAAAACCTATATGTACCTAGGTAATTGGCCAAGATAAAATAATACATAAAATACAATTTCTTTTTTCTATTTCTTTTTTAGTCACCCGATGTTTTTTGTTTGGCAGATTTTTATCGATAAAAATGTGTCTCAGATGTGCAATAAACAAGTTTACGAGTACTTACCTAGCGAAAAATGGTTACAACATGCAAATTTTTATTTTATGTTTGCGCATCTTCAACAATAATTAATGAATATTGGGTCGAATTTCGTTCACGGGGAAAGCACTCATATATTTTAATTTTAAAATGAAGTAGCTTGTTGCTCTTCAGCGATACAACACATTATTAATTCAACAGAACATCAACGGAACTCATCAATACTCATTAATCATGTTTCACCGATATCGTAATTAATTGAAACTTTCAATTCAAAAGCAGAACTGTTTAAACCGTGAAAACTTTAGCGTGGAAGTAATTAGGTTTTCATTAGAGCTTTTACCTGCAGTGCGATCAATCAAGCAGGTTGATTAGTGGATTAGATGTAAGCACTAAACTTGGAGCAAGTTTGAAACAAACTTTCATCATTATCTGCCTGGTTACGCAGACCCCATTTTTCTAAGTTCTGTAGAAGAAATTCTCATTTGTTGCAAAGTGAAACGTCAAGGAACTATCCGATTAGGTACACAGACCCAATTTTCTGTTGCAATGTAAACGTCACTAAGGAAAACATGTGCGAAATATGTCTGTGAAATCTGTAATTCCGTAGTTACCTACTGGTCTTCATTCATCTTTGGATGGATGAGAGTACCCCTGTCTATCCAAAAAAGATACGTACAAAGATACGAGATATTTATGTAGGATAGTCGGGTATATTGTATCGCTCTATAATTTGGACCAACTTCAAAAATTGGTATGTTTAATAGTAGTTATTTTATGTATAAAATGAATTATACCTACACCAAAAGATGCGCAACTAACTTCATTGAACATTGGCCATTTTGAATCCGGCATTACATGAGACGACCTTTTTTTATTTGCAAAAAACAATTTGTAATGTTTTTAATGTAATTTTTGAGCGGTTGTGTTAAGAGTAGAAAGATAAGCTTTTATTTTCTTAAATTTTGTTGACATCTCGAGTAATGGGCAGTATTGGCGTCATGAAGGCAAGGCTAAGCTGCCCTCCAAGAAGCATAGTTTCCTGGATCGGGCTTTGCAGTACTTCATTGCAAGGCACCTACTCATAATTTAGAAAGCTCAGGTCCGACCTCACATGGAGTACTGCTCGCACCTCTGGCCAGGGGCGCCACTATACCAGCTTAACCCATTTGATGCCGTACAGAAACACGCGATCCGAATTGTTAACGACCCACGAGCCACTGCAGGTGAGAATATCTGAGTTTCAGAAGATATATCGATTATATGATATATGATATATGAGTGTGAAGCGTTATTTAGTTATTTATTTATCTCTGTGTGTTCTGCCGATTTTACAATGGTGAGTGCTCCGAGGAATTGTTAGACTTGATGCCTTCTTCACCTTGTCACCATTGCACCACTCGCCAAAGATTGAAGTTTCATCCACACTGACTTGATTCGTAGAGAACCTCTACGGTCCGATTCAAACGATATTTTTTGCTACGCACGCGCACGTGCAAACTGTGGAATGAGCTTCCTTTTGAGGTATTCCCGGAGCGCTATGACATGGGGTTCTTCAAAAAAGGTGTGAAAGGAGTTCTCCTTCAGGGCCGTTGCATTGGTGATTCCTCTGGTATTGCTCATGTCCATAGCCGACGGTGACCACTTACCATCAGGTGGCCGTCTTCTTTTTTGTCAGTCCTTCATGCTATAAATAATATATAAATGTTAAGCATAAATGGAAATCTGAAGACATGCAACGTGTCATTACTGTAAAAATATTTTGTGTTTTCACGTTATTTTTATGCTGAATTCCAATTTAATAACCTCATGGTCCAATTAATCGAACCTGTTGTGTAATTTGGACTTGAGACACGATCTCGCATTTTGTTGAATTTTTAGAAATATATAATTGCCAAGTTGATTATTATTTAATAAATAAAAAAACAATTATTTTTTTTTTCATTCTATCTTATGTATTTAAACTTTCTTCAAAATACTTAAAAATGTATGCAATATCTACAATTGAAAAAAAGTGGTCTAAATTAACCGACTTTCCTCTATACATACAAACATTTTTTGTTTTTTATTTGTCGGTAAAAAATAAAAGTAAAAAGTAAAAGTTTATCACATATTGTGAATATTTCCGGGTTCGATTCCCGGCTGGGGCAGATATTTGTAGGTATATGTGACAGAACTGACTCGATCTACTCGGTCATGGGTGATACTGTTATTGTGATGTGTCCATTCCACTCGCGACACAGGTAAAAACCTTCTACCGGGGGTATGAGTGTGTAAGCATTTATTTATTATTTATTTTGCACTTTCAGTAGGTACCTAATACATACACACCTACTTTCTACATATATACCTACTGCGTTAGTAAGAATATTTCACGAAAATGAGTTTCTTATCATACATCAGAATTGTGCTTCATCAAAAATTTCATCACGAAATTCAAATTAAACATGCGATTAATTTTTAGTACAACCCTTGCCACTAACCATCAACATACCACCTGGCAATTTTTCAAACAATCCCTTCGAGAATAATTAAGGAAATAAAAACAAAATACAAAAACAATTTGCCCAAACTAGCGGTTGCTTTCCATTCTTTTCGAATAAAATAGACGTCACAAGAATTCAAATGAGAGAAGTTTCGCAATTCTGTACGAGATTCACTGTTGAGCTTCACTTGCCGACACTTTGTCATCTTTATCGCGAAACAATGGCCCGTGTTGTACAATTTTGCGGCAAATTAAAAAAAGTTAATACTGAAGATTAATGTTTTCGTCGTCAGCATTTGGACAAAAGAAACAACTAATAAATCAGAACAATAAGAAACCAAATCTAATATCATGGACAATTATTTAATAAGCCACTCTGTCTGTGGCTTTCCCCAAGTTTCACAGAATAAAGCAACAAATTATTTGTCCCACTGCTGGGCTCGGGTTCTCCTCTCACAATGTGAGGGGTACAGGCCATAGTCTACCACGCTGGTCAAGTGCGGATTGGTAGACTTCACACACCTTTGAGAACTTCATTCGGCAAGTGATAATTAACTTTTAATACACGCATAATATTGAAAATTAGAGGTGCACGCCAGGATTTGAACTCGGGCCCCCGCGTTCGGGAGACCAACGCTCTAACCGCTAGGCTATCACTGTATAATTAGTACCTAATTATCCTATATCTTATTTCAGGTTTTGGTCTATCTGCGTGTTAATTTTCATAAAAATTTGTTCAGTAGTTTTTGCGCGAAAGAGTAACAAATCCTTACATCTGTCAAGTTCGCTTTTTAGCCTGTTCGTTAATATTTCATAGTTTCGTTCCATTCTGGCAATACATTCACAATTAATATTTTGTTGTGCATCAATTTGGGTTCTACCCTCTTATTTTCGTTCGACGTGCGCAAGCGCCGCGCCGCCGACAGTCCAGTCGAGTTGAGTTCGATTTGCGGTTCGGTACGCGACATCTCGCAGTCACATAATTCGGTGTGCAATTCGCTTCGCTCGTCATCCTTGTGGTAATTCGGCCGCAAGAATCATTGATACGGACTAGTGAGTGGAGTGGAAGTCAAGCTGGTGCAACGCAGACAACAGTCATACCATCTCGGCGCCGAGGTATCGAGCGACGCCACGCGACGGAATAAGGTTGGTGGATTCCCTTTTTGGTGCATACATTATTGATTGTTGTGTACGTATATTGCTCAGAAAGGGACACTTAAATCCCTATAATACAGTCCACTTTCGATTTGATTCCCTACCACCAATTTTAGGAAACCGGGTTCTAAACAATTAATACTCGATTCTCGAGTATTCGAGCGCGGGTATATGACAACACCCCAACATAACCATTTTTTTGAAAAGTTTGGTCAGCGTAGACACTGCGTTACCGCACCATTCATTCATATACCCCATACAAAGAACTAATGCAAGAATGTGAGAATCGCAGAGAAAAATGGATGTCAACAGTATCCCAGATGAACATGACTCACAACAGCAAAAGAGCATGGTAACGATTCATTTATAAACTCACGGGGACCAACATATTCATATGGGGATACAGGGATGTAAGTCTAAAAGTATGCGATTGCGGTGAAACGACGCAGTAAATGTCACATCTATTGGTCCGAATACCTGCACAAGCGATGACTTCAATGCGGTTACACCAACAGCTGTAGCTATGGCGACATAAAAGGAGAATGCCCATTTAGTATGGAGAAATGTACTGACTTTAATATTTTTGTGTCTTGATAAAAATACCTTTATTTGATTATGTTATCTTAATAAATTACACATACTAACTTTAGTCGATGTTAATATTAGGAAATAAGTGATTTTAAACAAAATTAATTTGTATTTAGGTTATAATAAACTCACAGTAATATGGACTCTATGCAGGCGTATTAAAGTCGATTGCGTATGTAATGTCGATCTTTTAAGTTTCAAATTCATTTGACAGTCCCCAAACACCATGTAGTTTGTAATGTATTATAATCACAGAACACTATTACTCCTGGCTGATTATAATAATTTTCTATAAAAAAAATAATTCATTTGACAGTCCCCTTACGTCATCTAGTTTGTTGCCATGGATATATTATACTATAATGCCGGGTCCATACGCTTGGCAAACAATGGCAAACAGCAAACAACAAACACGAACATGTGGATGGGTATTTGTACCTGTTTGCCTGTTGGTGTTTGTGTTCGCCAGTGATCGGCATCGTTGTCGGTTTTCCTTCACAAATCAAGGGATGTTCGGCAAACAGTTTGCCTTGTGTCCAGACGCTTGGTAACAATCATTACTAAACGAGAGCTTGAGGGAAGCAGACGTAGAATCTAGTCTTTGTGCTAAAATAGAAAAAACAATGACTGATATATGAGCATATCAAAAAGCCATGTATTTGGAATCCTAAACATGTGAATCACAAAAATAGGCATAAAGTTAATGATGCATGGACGCGGATAAGTATTATTGTAAATAAAAATACTAAAAATAATTTTGGTCATCCACCACCATCTTCGTTTCCTTGATTTTCTCTTTTTTATTTGATTTTGTTTTGATTTAAAGTAAAAGAAGGTAAACCCAAAAGCAATCGCTGCAACAAGTTCGCCGTCAGCCATGTTCGTCTGTTTGGAATAGACCGGCATGAGGATGCGCTGTTTGTGTGGGTGATTGTGATCGGTGTTTGTGGTGTTGCTTGCTGTGTTTGGTGTTTGCGGCAAACACCAAGCGTGTGGACCCGGCATCACTGTTGTATCATAATTATAATCAAATCAATGCAACCTATTGGCCCCAAGGATCTTAAAAGATTCCTGATTGGGCCTTATTCAAACATAAATGGCCCAATGGTTTTCTTTTGTAAAACGGAAGTAAAGTTACTTATTAATTTCAGAAAATTATTCCCAATAAGGATTTTTTAGGAAATAGGGTAAAATACTTGAAATATTTAAATTAAATTTTTTGTCCAAAAATCATTGTGACACAATTATTTTTTTAAGAGTACTGGCTATGGGCATTCTCCTTTTACATAAACATTTTAAAAGAGATTGCGAACAAATTAATGCCATTGACACAAAAAGAAGAAGAAGAAGATTCATACATCCAAACAAATTTTCATTTCATTTCTTTTATAATGTTATTAGAAGTAGATCTGTACATAGCTGCACATAAAAATACTTGTATGATACGATATGAAATGAAATGAAATGAAATGAAATGACATGAAATGAAATGAAATGAAATGAAATGAAATAAGTTTTATTCGAAGTAGGTTTGTTACAAACACTTTTCGAAAGTCACTCAACGCCATCGCTTCAACAAATCCCTACCGTGAGTGGTCCCGGTAGAAGAAGCGGCAAGAAACTCCCGGGATTATTTTTTTCCTACTCACAGTTACAGACAGCACTTAATACTACTTATTGCAATATTTGATATAAAAAAAAACTCATGTCCAAGCAGTCTTGTCATTTAAATACTCATCAACTTTGTAATATGCTTTCTTCATGAGAATACCTTTTACAATAAAATGTACCTATCCTTCTATATTATCTCTTTAGATGCATAAGTTTTCAGTAATATCCAGCAAGTTTCAGCACCAATTAAAACGAAATGCTTCAAAACTGACACCTGAATTTTAAGCTCGTTTCAAAAGCGACTCTAACACTTCCAAAGCTCTCATATAAGCTCAGCTGATGCATTCCGGCCTCCATTTTCTAAACAAGGTGGATACAAAATTCCGGTGCAAAATATTTTCACAAAACACTTTTTCCTGTTCGTGTGACCTGAATGCACTATCGGATTTATAGTTAAAAATGTTTGTGTATTTTGTTTGAAATTGGAATGCTGTAAATCAATTTGGCGCGACTGTTAGGGTATGTGTCGGATTAAGCGATACGAACAATATTTATATTTTGAACACCGTTCAAATATTGTCACAAACAACCCGGGAGTTTAGGAATTTTAAAACTCGTAGAGGTTATAATAAGAAGTGGTCAATCAAAGTACGAATACAAAAAAAAATACTGTGCTGTTAGTCGTTCAGGAGTACCCTCGGAGCCCAATCTGAGGGTAGCTTCAGGTCATGATTAGAAAAAAAGGCATTGTCATCAGAACTAAAGCAAAAAGCAAAAAGCAAATGTTTTTCAATTCCTTAGGATAAGAGAATGAATTAGACCTTGCAAGTTTTGACCCACACAAAGAGGGTAAGCATTAAAAACGTAAAAAGGCCCTATTTACAATTTTTTACCTTTATCTTCTAAACCACCCCAAAACTAGTATTTTCTACTATTCATACCTACGTAGGTATATTCGAAAAACAGTTCATTTCTCGCAGGAGATGCATTTTATAACAAGATTTATCGGGCTCTCCCAAACGGTACAAATCGAATCAAACATCGCTTCGTCTCCAGACGACAATCTTCAAGATGGCGCCGATCGCGATGCAAGAAATCTGCGCTGATTACTCTAGTCTAGTTTGTAAGGCGGCATCACACTGTTTCAGATAGTTTTCACTGAGGTCTTCACCAATTTTTAGCCATTGAAAACGACTGTACTACGAGTATTATGTTTTTATAGCCAATACATTGAGTACTCGACAATTAGTAACATGCATACGTACCTAGTATTGAACGGCTATTATTGAATATCGGTTCACTAACTGACCTAACTAACCGACTAACTTCACCTGACGTTTTTGGTGGGAAACTGATATTGATATCTGTTTATCATTTTTCATTTTTAATATTTTTTCGTGAACATTAAGGTCCTATCTATAAACTAAAATTGAATTCTATAATTAGTCAACATCCCTATTGGTTTACGCGCGTGTCACAGGTACTATGCACAATAATGCACACATTTCTTTACACAATTGCACATCCCTTCCTTCCAAAAGCGAAGCGAGTTATTGTAGTGAATACGCCCTAGGCTTGCAAAACTAACAGCGCAGCGTCGTGTATAAAGTTAAATCGTCCACCTCGTGCCACGCCACAACCACAGTACAGCTACAGCCACACCACAGCCACAACACAGCCACAGCGCAACTTGCATGCGATTGACGCAAATTTTTGTACACGAAGCAAGAACCACAGGGAATGCCGAAAACGATTAGAACTTTGTCATGAGTTGCGAATCTTGCGATTCAATCTTTTCCATGTTCAAATCAATGTTTTTTACTAACAACCTCTGACTGTAGCTGAATTAGATTCAATCTTTTTGGTGTTCAAATACATTTTATTACTGTATTAACTATATATCTTGGCCAGGGTGGTAGACTATGGCCAGTACCCCTCACATTGTGAGAGGAGACCCCGAGCCCAGCAGTGGGACAATTATGGGTTGTTGCTTTGCTTTTTTTTTATTAACTATATTTCGATAGACGCTGAATTAGCTGTGATGGTCTCAAATTAATTCCCGACCGGGCAGATTAACGAGAGAGCAATGATGTTATATTATATTAAAAAGAGGTGAGAGAGATAAAAGTTAATTCTCAGCCGCTGTGGTTTTTTCATGCATTAATTCAAAGTCAAAGTCAAAGTCAAAATATTTTATTCATATAGGTATCACTGATACACTTATGCACGTCATTTTTTGGCTTTTCGGAAGGTGCTTTGTCGTGGAGGAGAAGAAAAGCCTAAAGAAATATTATATAAATATTACAAATTTAAATAAAGAAATATTATATAAATATTTTTATAAATATTACAAAAAAAGATAATAATACAAAAGTATTTACTATTCTGAGCGGAACTGGTTGCAGAGCTGGTCATTTCCATGCGTCTTTGTCATTTAAATACTCGTCTAAACTATAATATCCCTTGCCTAACAATTGTGTCTTTACACGTTTTTTGAAAGTTTCTATTGGCAAGTCACGTATTAATTTTGGGATTTTATTATAGAAATGTATACCAAGCCCTATGAAAGATCGCTGCACTTTACTTAGGCGGAACGAATGCGTAACTAATTGATGCATTCTTTTCGTATGGCGATTATTAATATCAAAATTTTGTTTATACGCGTTTATATTCTTCCGTATAAAAACTACATTGTTGAAGATATACTGGGAAGCTACTGTAAGTATACCTATTTCCTTGAACTTTTCACGCAAAGATTCCCGAGACCTAAGTTTATAAATAGCCCTAACAGCCCGTTTCTGGAGTATGAAAATTTGTTTTATATTGGCTGCTTTGCCCCACAGCAAGATGGCATAAGACATAACACTGTGGAAATAAGCAAAATAGACTATCCTAGCAGTTTCGACGTCTGTATACTGCCTTATTTTCCTAACAGCAAAAGCAGCCCTACCGAGTTTTGTCGCGAGATTTGTTATATGTGGGCCCCATTGAAGTTTACTATCTAAGGTCACCCCTAAAAAGAATTGGTAATTGTGGCAAGACAAATAATTTTAGTTAAATCTATCTATAATTAAAATAATAGGTCTTTACCTATAAATTGGAGATTTTATAACCAGAATTTTCTGATTTAATTATCTGTGAATTGGCGCGCAATTCGAAATTCAAATAAATTTTATTTGAAAGCCGTGTTATTTTAATTTCAAATTCAGTCATTTGTTTTTGGATAGTGTTTTGTTTTTATGAAATTGTGATGGTATTTGGCGCCATGGATAAACTGCAAATTCGTACAATTTTCGAATATGAATTCCTACGTGGAAATACCACTGCGGAAACAACACGAAACATGAACGACGACGTGGACGGGCCTAACATTGCTTGCATAAGCACGGTCCATTATTGGTTCAATCGTTTTAATGCTGGAAATTTTAAATTGAAAAACGAGCCTCGCGGTTGGCCAGTAACCATTGTCAACACCGACGAATTGAAGGCGATAGTGGAAGCGGATTCAACTCAACCTACGGCTGCTTTAAAATTTTCACAATTTTTGAGTGGGAAAAAGTTCAATACCCGAAAAAAGTACAAAACGCTTTCGCTGACTTCATCGCCTCCCGTCCGGCAGACTTTTACAGTAAAGGGTTAAACTCTAAACAAACTGCCATGAAAATGACAAAATTGTATAGATAATTTGGGCTTGTACTTTGATTAGCTAAAATAAAAAAATACTAAAATTTTTATACTTGAAAATTTTCATAACTAAAGACCTTTTATTAAACACAAGAAATCCAATGTCCATTACAGACTTCGAAAGCATCTAACCGATGTGCCTCAAACTGGTTTCATTTAAAAGGCAATAATGCGAAGATGGTTTAAGACTAAACTAAGCAAATTATATTCCTGAAGTCGATTAGTCAAAGGTGGGACTGTAGTCAAGCATTAACTTATAAATTATAAAAAAAAGATTTTCGACGTTTCCCTTGCAACATATTTTAGCGTCTAGCACACGCTGAGTGTCCAGTTTTGCGTAATTATACAATGTGTTAAAAAAGCAATGATTAATAATAAGAAACGGAAGAAAATTACTGTAGCTTGTTATGAATTTCCCAGAGTGAGTAACTTTTTTACAACTATTTTCTTACAAAATAAGGTGACTACAGCATCTAATAACGTAATAATGTAGGTAAGGTGTTAGTAACATAAATTTAATGTCACAAACAATAATAATGTTGGTAGGTATTAACAGCAGCCAAAACATTTTGCATAAAACATTGTGCATAATCGTTTTCCCTCTTCCGCTCATTAGAGCAGCAATAGGTTCTTCATGCTCCAAGATCTAACAGCCATAAAGCTAAGGTGCTAAGTGGTTAACGACGCCATTTAGCCAGCTCTACACGTTGGCCAACATTGTGGCGAATGTAGTGGCGAAGAGATTAGCCAAAAGTTCGTGATTGTGCCCATACGTTGGAAAGTCGTTCAGTTTGCTTCATTAAGCACATGAATTTAAAATTAATATTGAGGCATTAACTGCTGCTGCGATTTATTTATTCACAACATAGTTAGGTTATTATTTATTTAATTATAAAATACATAATTTTGTATGTAACCTCGAAATTTTGAACAAAGGCATTGTAAATACGAGGCATGCATTTATTCATTTATACTTACGAGCCTCTATGGACATATTACTATACTAGGCTAGGTTAGATAATTATAATGTTTTTAGGTATTTTTGTGATTTTTATTTGTTGGGTTCCATAAACAATTTTTGGATTGGTAGAGCTCTATGAAGCGAAAAGTTTCTTATTTGGTCATTGTTACTGACGTTTTGTACACACTTGAATATAAAAGAGGAGACGCGTGAATATAAAATTTAAAACAGGTGCGTGCGAGCACTCTGAGAATTCTTAGCAAAATTAAACGCACGACCAACGTGTGGACGCGGCAGCCGTATCTCTGCCACAACCCTTAGATCTTTTGTTAAAAACCGACACCACGCATAATTCGCGCCAACTTGTGAGCCATCATTTTAATACAAACCAAGATAGGCACAAACACCCGCTTCACATGATGGCCTCACATGATGTATTGTCCACAACATTCGCCACAATGTTAGCCAACGTGTAGAGCCAGCATTTAAGGACACAGACAGCGATGTCGTCAAAGGAAATGCGTTTTCCTCCGAGTCGTGTGCCTAATTACCATAAAGATGATGAAACATTGTAAATTGTAATACGCTTAAGAGTGAGATGGTGATATTCTAAAGTAATAAGCAATAAAAATAAATAAATAAGATAAATTAGTTGGAAAAGCAGATAGGTACCTGCCTCCCTAATTTAATGATGTTCCTGATTTTACAGTTGTCGGGAATTGATCACTTAAACTAAGAAGATTCATTTAAAGACTTGTAGGTACCATAATAAATACCATAATAAATGTAAAAGCACAACCACCTTTCTCAAAATAATTAATGTAAAAAGAAAATTGTGCATTTTTGTTTCATGCGGGTACAGCGCCATCTAACGAAACGTATTAGAATTTATTCAAAACAGTTGCTTGTGCTCTTGGTGCTGGAAGTATTGTAAATGAAAAAGAGATGGCAGTAGTAGAAAGAGTATAAAATATTTGGTTATAATCTTATAAAAAATAATAATTTATGGTTATACATATTTTACTTTTAAACCTATCTTCAACCTAAAATTATAATGAATTATCACTTCAAGTTTTTTCGTCACAGTGCTACCTAGTAGAGCACGCGTAAACTCTTTTGGTTCCTAATAATTTTAAAATATCACAATACGTTTTATAGATGGCTGCACTTGTATTGAACTTTGTTTGATGTTACTTTTTAAAAATTCTTAAAATATTAGTATTTTTATAAATATTCATCTTTATAAATATTAATTCGTAGAGGAAAAAAATTTTTACCTACCTCTTTTTAACAGGAACAATGCAAAGTAGTCTTACTTGATAGGTACATCTGTAATTATTTTATTAATTCCAAATGTTTTTTTAATGGAAAAATGTAATGGAAATGTTTAAAACTTAAACACAATAATTTCTTATCACCGATGGAAAAATACTTAGCGAACATTACGGCATTTTTTTTAACTGGCAATTACTTCCAAAAGCGCCCTATTGGGCGTAATACCATAATAGGGATGTTGACTAATTTTAGGATTCAATTTAATATTATAGATAGGACCTTAATATTCACGAAAAAAATATTATAAAAATAATAATCTTCAATTTAAAAACAAAAATTAATAAAAAAAATCATTATCGAATTTCCCACCAAAAACGTCACGTGACGTCACAATCCGTTATTCAATACTATCTGTCTGCTGAAGTTAGTTGAATGTCCATATAAAATACTTTCAATGACGTCATAAGCTCAAAACGGCGTTTGAGGTCACGTCACAGTGAGTACAATTTTTAACATTTTAAATTAATGATATTTAATTTATTGTGATTGATTTCGATAAAAGAATCATATTTTAGGCCTTTAAATGTTACCACTAATATTTTAGACAAAATTTATAGTAATTTATAATTAGTGTAAACATCCCTATTGCCCCTAAAGAAAAACCCACTCCTTACTGAGGAAAATTTTGAGACATTACACGATACCTTTAGAGTGTAAGCGCCCCAATAAATCAAACTAAGCATTGTTTACTGACACAGCAACGGTAATGACTGCTTTATTGCTCCACATTTCTTTTGGGAGGGGAATAAACATCGCGTATGTTACGTTTACGACTCCTGAGGTGCGCAGAGATCAAGAAAAATGATGTTTTATTATGCTTTCATTATATTGAGTACGTGGGCTATTTATGGATCCACAAGCAAAACTTTTAAGGCTCTTAAAACGAGGGGCAATAAGGTCACACGTAGAAGACTCGGCGCGATGAATAAATTATTTTTTATCGGAATATTTTGTTCAGTTATCCGTGTTTCTATTTTGACAGTGTTTCTGAAGAAAACTAAATAGTTTTCAAACAAAAATTAATGTACTGATACAAGGTAATTAGCAAATATCGAAGAAAACTCAGGTATAGGTAGGTACAGGTTTCTTCATAAGGATTAACTTCACATCATGTTTCAATCACAAAATTCAGGGAGTTTATTTACTTAAGGGATTATTTTCAGCATTGTAGGTGTAACTACACGCGAAAACACTACGGTTATAATAAAATATTATGCCCGAATTTGTACAAGGAAGCATTTTTTTTATTTTCTTTTCATTTATCCTGCCCAATCTCTTGTCAACTATTACCTAATCTTCTTGATTCTTGCGATTGTATTTTCTTTACATTATAAAAATAAACAACTTATATAAAATATTCAGTAATATCTCCGGATCTATCCGATTTAGACAACGTGTGTAGTATAAAGTGGTATTTAAGTTAAGCCAAAAGGTTTATGTTAGGTAATTGTAACCGCATCAAAATTGGTACAGTAGTTATTGCGTCATCGCTTCACATAACTTTTAAACAAACAGAAAAAATTATATCAAAAATGGCCCTTCACGTCCTCATAATCTCTTTACGTTTTTCTTTAATATTTAAAGGTTTCTAATTACTTAACGTTTCGCTGTAAATCAATATACATATTTTATTAAATTATTGATAGAATTTTGGGCTCGAAGAGATTATTAGAATATTAATAACTTCTCTTAAAAGATATTTTTTTATGAAAACTCAACAAAAACGGTCTTCTGCTATATTAAAAGGCAGGGGATGTTGACATGGGACTGTGTATTTTGACTTAACTGTGAAATATCTATGCTACCAGGGGACTGAGTTTTGGTGAGTTTGGAATTTTTATAGAAAAACTATTATTTCATTTATTTATTATACATCACAAGTGCTCCAAATAGGAATATTGTTAAGCTTTCGAATTATATTATACATTAAGAATAAATATCTTGAAATTAAATCTCTAACCCTCAATTCTGGAAAATGGGACTGCCAGGGGACTGGGTTTTTGGGCTTAGAATGCAATAGAAAAAACTAAAATTTATTTAATTTACATTACAAGTGCTCCAAATAGGAATATTGTTAGGCTTCTGTTCTGATTTTTTTTATTTCTGGAATTACAATTTTTTTGGACAGGACTTTTACGAGTTTACAGAGAAACACCCATAAATAAAGCTTTGTATTTTGTACTAGTGTACGTTAAACATCGATAGACTATCGATAGTATCGATAGTAAATGACTATCGATACTATCGATTACTATTTTGTGCTATCGATAGTTAATTTTATTACTATTTCTCACCTATAAAGATAACGTCATACTTCATTTCTTACACGTGGGGAATTACGGGAGGGAAGTAATAACTATCAGTGTTGCCAACTTTACTTTAACAATCCAACTGAACTTCACCAGAAAAGGCAGAAAACCCCTAAAAAAATATTATTGTAGGTATTTTATTCTAACAAAAATAAAATGACTTGTATAAGTGTATCGGTGATATTTACATGAATAAATTATTTTGAATTTAATTTAATTTGAATTTAACTAAGTAATTGAATTTGTTAAAGATGATTTAGTTCCAATTTTTTGTATTACATTAATAATTGGTAATGTGTAGTTATTGCAGCATTTTCTTTCGCGTGATAAGCCAGCACAAACCGTGATAATTGATGATAGGAGCTCTAGCTTCATTCGGTTTCTGCCTTTTGTCTTTACTTATTCATTAGAACAAAATGTTTAGAATCAAATCAAACCCGACTCACTTGTAACGTATACATAATAGTGCAGTCATTGAAGCATTATTGCTCCGAATTTTTTTACTGTGAACCGATTTGCGTGAAATTTTGGAATTAGGTTCATCTTACCCTTAACTTCAAAAGTGAAAATGATTTAAACTCCGCACTCACCCTGGGGGTGGTTGCCACCCCTTCTCGGGGGTGGACATTTTTTTTTTCAAAATAACCTCGGATATCGATAGAAGGGCTAATTTTAAGCTAAAAATCACCTATAAAGTTTTTCGAAAAATCCAATACTTTTCAAGTTATTGGCAATTGAAAAATCGCAATTTTTTCACGTTTTTCATCGGTCTTTTGCAAATATCTCCAAAAATATATGTTTTATCGAAAATTTTATAAGAACCAAAATTGTAGCAGATAAAAAAACGAACAATTTAGTTTTTTTTAAATCATTCTAAGTGCAATATTAAGCTAGATATTGAAGATCAAAGCCGTTTTTTATTTTGTCTGAAATTTAATCTATGTGTTCAATGCCATCTAGCGGCGAACAGATGCATTTTATGCATTCTGCCATAAAGAAAGTTTTTGTAGTGCTTGAAATAAGCTTTAAAATGAGCACTGTTAAAGGTCTTTTGCACGTAAAATAAGTGAGCTGTATTGAAAATAAGAAGACCATTTAATATTTTTTCTTTTAAATCAATGGGTTTCATAAGTGCCATTTCCGCCAAAATGAAAATTAATCGTATTCCGCCTAGAAATAACTTTATTATGAAGAGTTTGATAGATTGTATCAGTTTGGCTGCTTCAGGACACATATTTTTGAAAAAAATCAAGATTTAAAAAAAAAAACAAAATTTCAAATTTACAAAAAAAACACCTATTTTTCATAATATCTCAAAAATGACGACAGATACGTAAAAAAGTGTAGGGATGAAAAATTTAGGTATTTTTCTGACGAACAATTTGGTTTTTTTTTATTTCTGTCAAACAAAAATTGACGGAGATATGATTGTTTAAAGAGCGCGCGGCAGCGCAATCACAGTCTCTCTTAAGCCCTTTAACCCTTCACCGTTTTAAAAAAAAGTTTTTTACTATATATTGCAATGAAGGATGTTGTAGCTCTGTTAATTACCTTTAAAATGGTTTATTATAAATTGTGATAGCATGAAAATTGAAGGAGTTATGGTCCAGAAACTTGTCATATTTTTTTCTACTCAGTAACTGAAAATTTCGGAGTGTGAATATTTGGAGCAAGTTTTCTCAAAGCTGCTACAAAAAACACTGCTGTAAAATTGTCATCGCTAGTACCAACCGTTGGTGCCATAGATGAGCATACCAAGAGAGTTTATCTGCAAACCCAGATTTGGCTTGGTAATAAAAACATTTGTCCAACGGATTGGGGGTGGATCATGAGTGACGGCTTATTTACTCCACTTAAGTCTGTAAATCCACCCGCACCACAACAACTCCTAAAAATGATTTTTTGCAACTGCAAAAAGGATGTGGAACGTCTTGCAGGTGCAGAAGAGTTGGCCTATTCTGTAATACTACATGCGGAACGTGCAGTGGAGATAATTGCCAAAATAGCCCATTAATTCAACCAGATATTAATTGTGACAGCGACTCCGACATTGAGTAATGAAAAATAATATATTTTAATAATCTGGTACGATGTATTTTATGTAGTATTTTATGTAATTTGTAAATATTTTATTCAATAAATGGCAATTTTTTACTCTATAATTAAATTATTTTTAAATATGTAATCATATATATTTACTGTTTTAATTTAGGGGTAGTTTTAAGGGTAGCAAAGTTGAAGATTATGATAATCACTTTCGAGAGTGTAGAATAATATTTAAATCCTTTTCATTTAATCAAAAAAAAAAATTTAACAATTTTTTATCAAGGGGTTGTTTTTAAGGGTTGAAAGGGGGTTAAAACTTTTGACTATTATTATAGAGAACAAAATAATACTAACTCTATACTTACATCTTTTTATGTCATACCAAAGTAATTTTTTGTGATTTTTTTAATTTAGGGGTTGTTAGCAAGGGTTGTAAGAATTTCAAGGGGTTGAAAATGATTTTAATATGAGGTGATTGTGTTAGAAAACACTTTACAATTTCAAAACTTACTATTACACATGTTTTCTAGCGATAAAATGGCTCAATGTTAATTTTTCCATTAAGGGGTTGTTTACACCCCTTAAAATAATTTGCGGAGTTCAGATTATTTTCACTTTTGAAGTTAAGGGTTAGATAAGCCTAATTCCAAAATTTCATGCAAATCGGTTCACAGTAAAAAAATTCGGAGGTAACACCGTATTTTTCGCTTCAATGACTGCACTATAAGGTTCATAATCAAAGTTATTTCATTAGTAGTCAAAACTATTATATTTCCGGAGAAGACCGGGAAATAGTTTCTGTTCACTACCTGAGTTCTGTAGTGTTTGCTACGCAACCAATAATTGTGCGCTAGTTTCAAATTCAAATGTTCTCTCTGACGAGAGTAATTTTGTGAAATCTTCTTAGTGGTTGAATGTCATGCCCTACCACTAAATGAAAAAATATTTTCCACTACAAAATGCACTAGCCACTAATACCAATAATAATATATCCCCACTAAAAGGGGTGTTGAAACCACCAGATCTAGAATATAGATAGATAGAACTGTAAAACATAGACTGTTCATTCATTCGATTATAGTATTGTTTCGTTTCAGGGGAATTACCGAAAATTAAGACGAAAAAACTAAATATGTCGTTTTTAAAACAAAATATACAATAGTTTGATTGATATGTATGATTAAGTTCATATTGAAATTATATGTTGTGATTAATATGTATAATATAATGTGTTTTATTCTAACTTACCCATTTAAAGAAAACTATCGATAGTATCGATACTATCGATAGTTTTTAGGTCAACTATCGATAACTATCGAAAATCGAAACTATCGATGTTTAACGTACACTATTTTGTACATTATGTAAGTACCTATTATATTCCTTTCTAGTCGCATGCAGACGGGATATTGAAAGCATTGTAGATAAACAAATATACTAATGACTGTGTTTATATTAGTGATATACGTTTATTAGAGGCCACGTGCCTCGGCTAATTTGGGGGGCGAATAATTGAGGAACAAACACGGACCTATGCGGCTTCTCTTTGAAGCATATTACGAAACGGGAGATTGATAAAACAACAAGTTAATAGTTTAAAAAAAGAAAATGTGTGCAATTCACACGTGGTAGAAGTGAAACTTTCCAAAATTGTGGTTTCAAGATAATGAGATGAAAAAGCAATAAATCGAATCTTAAAGCAATAAATCGAAGCGCCATCTATGAATACAACTTAGCACTTTTGAAAAAGCAATCTAGCTATAAAACGAATGTTCTATTTTATTCCTCGCGCCATCTATGAATACAACTTAGCATTTTTACTGTCTGTATAATCGGTAGTCGATCGACAGAATGAAAGAATGAAATTCTTATTTTTTTTGTTGATAAATTCTTTGAAAATATTTAAAAGAGCATTTGAAAATATTTAAAAACAGTACAAAAATAAAACTAAAAAGAAATAAAACTAAAAAAAAAGAAATAGAGACGCGAACCTGCGCATCAGGTATTGTGTATCTACGTCCTGACCATTGAGCTACGAAGAAGTTAAATTGACATACGAAATTAGCGGTTATATTATCTTACCTGTCGTTGCATCCGGTTTCAAATCACTAACGATTCTAAAGAAGTTTCACTTCAAAAACTAAATATATTTTCTTAGAATAATAACGCCTAGAAGCCGCGTCTGAACCAAAACATATGGTCTAAGAGCCGTTGAAGAACGACCTTCACCGATCTGATAACTCGATGGGACATATTTTTTATCAAATATAATTTATAAACAAATATACCTATGATAACTTGCCTATCGAAAAGTGTTCATAGCTATTTTTAATTGAATTAATTTTAATCAATTTTTTTTCGTCACCTTCACTCATTTGATAACCGAATGAGTTTTATCTCAATTGATAGTTTTTAACACAGAGAATATGCCTAGGTAGGCTTGCCTACTTATTTCTGTTCATGGCTACCTGGCAAGTAGGTGTGAACAGGTGAGAAAATATAGGTATTTACACCGATCTGATAACCAATTGAAATTAATATCATAGGTAGATATTTTAATTACAAAACCAATCATATAGGCTTGCCTACAAAAAAATGTTCATGAAATAGTATTGCCAAGCTATAAAGTTTTAGAATTTGATAGGTGCGACAGAGAAAGTACAGCGTCCGAGGTCCGTGTGATAGAACAGGACACAACAAAGACAAGTAGTTGCACGCTCTCATAACAAGAAAAGTATATGGAAGAGCCCTACCTACGATAAAAACGTGCATACCTACGCAACAAGACATGGCGGTTTTCTTCCTACTAATGTCCACTTTGACGTGGCTGACTTTTGTCAAAGTGGGTTTTAGTAGTTAGTACCTTAGTAATAAGTCACAGTTTATACCATAGAAAAGAGAAACACATAATGGCAAACACGGCACACGTCTGATGTCATGAAAAATTTGACAGTATAGCGAAACCGTTGCGTATAGAGTTGACTTGTTTTCATTGCATACTTTAGACAAAGACGCCATTATGTTTATTATTTCGTCTTTTAAACTATTTATTCCATAACTAAGTATCTACATAACATTATAACAAATCCTTCTAAATTCCTATATCAATGTGCACGCTATAAACCGCGGCCGGCACATAATTGAACCGACTTGAGTCGACTGCGCAGGTACAATTGTAGACAAAAGTGCTAAGGCAAATGCTCTGCGAACCTCTTAAAGGTATACCTTTAATATATTAAAGGCATATATACTTCTAACTCATGGGCTGATTTTTAAATTTCTTTGTTTGTGAATAATTATGTATTGTGCTCAAGTATAAGGATCAGAAAATGAATAATTGCATTGTTTGATAATATTAAGAAACGATTAAATATCAGAAATTAGTTATTGAAATTAAAGAAAACTATAAATAAATATGTAAATTATACGTACTAAACGTACGTAAATACGGTTACACACATAATTTTATATGGTATCGATATGCTTCCCACGTAGAACGGTTTTTACAAAATCCAAAATAACAAGTAAAACGGTCAAATAACAAAACAACTTTCATTCGCACTTGTACTCTAGTGTACGCGCGAGTGTAGAGCGGCGGCCGGCGAATAGCAACTCAGCGCATGCGCGTGAGATTGGCGTCCGTTGAGTAGGGATGTCGGAAGTGAAAAAAAATATCGAAGTATCGATGTATCGATATTTGTTAAAATATCAATATCGACCTATATATATGTATATCTAAAAAAACATATCCATACTTATTTGATATATCGGTCAAATTTTCAGTAGCGCGACCGAGCGCCTTGACGTTTCGTGGCGAATTGTAAAAACAATTTAATTTAAAATATACGAGTATTTACATAATATGGCATCAACTGCCAGTACTTTCTATGAGAAATAGGTAGGTCCCTCGGACGCGCTCTATTTTATTTAATTTCCAAAATTATATTATACAAAAAAACACGACATGAATAAGTTTATTATTATTTTACAAAATATTAAAGTGCGTCGCCTACACCTCTTTTATTATACCCCAACTCAGAGCTGCAGACCTGGCTGATGAGTAGCGGGTCTTAATGAACCCTTATGCCCCGTTTACATGCGCGCGCGAGCCACGAGACTTTCCGCGAGACCCACGCGAGCCCGAGTGTGTAAACAGGTAGCTCGCGCGCGCGTGTCGGGGCTCGCAAGGCTCGCGTCGGGAGCGGTTTTTTGGGCGCGTGCCAAAGGGTCTCGCGCGAGCGCTCGCGCGGTGTTCACACACTCGCGAGCTTCATTCAACAACGGCAACTAGCGCCATACGTACGTGTTCTATTGGATTCGTATTTTTCGAAATCGTATTAACTTTTACGTAAAATTATATGAAATAATAAAATATGGTACTGAATGATAATAATAATCTAATATCTTTAAACGAGCAATTCTTGTATATATATATATATAATTGGAATCTCGGAATCGGCTCCAACGATTTTCATGAAATTTAGTATATAGGGGGTTTCGGGGGCGATAAATCGATCTAGCTAGGATGAATTTTTAGAAAATGTCGTATTATCGGTGTTTTAAGGCAATGATAAACTTCTACAATATACTCTTCCTGACATCTATTGGCAAGTAGCAATACTAAACCGACCAACTGGCGTTGTTAAGCAACACTAAACCGAGCAAAGCTCGGTCATCCGGATATTGAACCTTAAACCACTAATAATAAGACTTCGTATATTGAAACTAATATTATAAAGAAGAAAATTTTGATGTTTTGTTCCTTTGTTTGTAATGAATAAACTAAAAAACTACTGGAAAGATTTCAAAATTAGGATGCTCTTTTATTTTAAAAATAAGAATCTGTACGCAAACCGAACAGACACTGAAAAAAAGAACAGATATTAAAACTCATCATTCTAATTTCTGCCCCATTTTAGTTAAAAAAAAATATTTAGTTGCTTATTGCACTAAAAAAAAGCCTAATGTACAGAAATCTACCCGTAGTACAATCTACATTGAGTATTTTGTCTATAAATCATGGTAGAAAGGTTTCATTGACTGGATGACGATGTATTACGTCAACGTGTTCCATCCTTGAACGTTCGAACGCATCTGAACGCCGCGCGCGTCTAAACGCAAGAAAGCGCTCGTGCGCGTAGGGGGCGTGGCTTACGGACGAGCCACGGGATGGTCCGCGAGCCACGCGTGTAAATGAGCGGTTAAAGTTAAAAAAAAAAAATTATTCCCAAAAATATATTAGAGGCAATATGCAAATTTAATCTTATTTTTAGTTACAAATAACACCCTATTAAAATTTCAAGTTGCCTCAAATACTGGCAATGTTAAAACTTTAATAGAACTAAAAGTATTGTTCCACCTTTGCTAGACAGACCAAACTTGGAGATTACGTAGGTTGGATGTTGGTACACATTTGGAAAAAAATTGGTGTTTTTACCACGACAGGAAACCATTATACAGGATGCTCCAATTTTTAAATTATTATTTTTTTCAATATAGGGAGTACTTAGAGAGCTCTTGATTTTTTGTATTATTACTTTAAGTTAGCACAATATTTGTGCAAAATTTGATTTGCGTCAGTTACATCGATTTGGAGAAAAAAAATAAAATCGTTTTCGGTTTAATTGAGTGCCGTAGCCCCCTGAGGGGTAGTGGGGGGGGTGAAATTTTGTACATCATGTTATCTTTATATAAAGGATCATTTGGACATAGTTTCAAACCCCAAGCTTTGGGGGCACCTTTCCCAAGGCTATCCGGCTATACGCTTTATAGCTTGGCAATACTATTTCATGAACATTTTTTTGTAGGCAAGCCTATATGATTGGTTTTGTAATTAAAATATCTACCTATGATATTAATTTCAATTGGTTATCAGATCGGTGTAAATACCTATATTTTCTCACCTGTTCACACCTACTTGCCAGGTAGCCATGAACAGAAATAAGTAGGCAAGCCTACCTAGGCATATTCTCTGTGTTAAAAACTATCAATTGAGATAAAACTCATTCGGTTATCACATGAGTGAAGGTGACGAAAAAAAATTGATTAAAATTAATTAAATTAAAAATAGCTATGAACACTTTTCGATAGGCAAGTTATCATAGATATATTTGTTTATAAATTATATTTGATAAAAAATATGTCCCATCGAGTTATCAGATCGGTGAAGGTCGTTCTTCCACGTCTCCTCTACTAATAAGCGTAAACGCGTGCCATCTTCATTATCCTTGTGTGGGTAAGCTGAGTGTATCTACGCTCTTTTAACGCACACGAATATGGCTTCAGTGATACCATCATCGGGCGTTTACCCACAAAAAATAGCAAAACGTGCTGCTATGTTATGCGATGATTTGTCATGACTGTGTTTGGTATGATCTTTACATACATAAGATGAATATGATTATATTCATATGTATATTACATGTTTTTAAAATAACAGCTTTATCAAACATTAATCTAATGATGAATACCGCCGTTCATTGCGTTTAAATTTAAATACCTGTATGTTTGTGTAAATTCACATTAAGACGCATCTTCTGTGAGAAACATTTTCGTGAAACATTTACACAAAACGTAAACAAACCATAAAAATCTTAGAAAAATGTTATGCAAAACATGCTTGTATAGATGTTTATATTTTTTCGCGAAAATCAGTTACAGGAGATACAAATTAAAACTATAATTTGATTTTAAAAAATTATGACAACTATGAAAACCTGTTTGTTAACTGTTGTGAATAAGGGTTTCAATAATAAAAAAAACTTAATTACATATTTTTCGCAAACCTTTTTTCGTTGTGTACATATCTTTTTTGTGAAAATGCATTGAACAGATCTTTGTATTTTTGTTAGGCTTAAATACCAACTTTCTTTGCGGTTACGTCTTACTATTTCAATCCATCGATTGGCTACTTACAGGGTCAACAGGAAAGCTAAAAAAATATGAGACGCTATCAAAACAATAACAAACAAAATTTAATAAATGCAGAAGTATCTATGCACATAACAAAAATTATGACTTATATAAAATGAAAGATGAAAGAAAAAAAAGACGAATAAAATAAATGCTAAATTATTTTCATAGAACTTATAACACCAACATTTAGTTTAAACAGTATTAAATAGCAGTTATAGCAAATACAATATTTAATTTTACCAGTATTAAGAACCAACTAAAAACATTGTGTGCAATTTTTTTCCCCACACCTAGCAACACTGTACAGTGATAAGTGATGTGTTTCAAATTATTTGTTTTAGGTTGATTTACATATAGAAAACGTATAAAATGTAAGAAATAATTTGTGAAATGAAATTTGATCACTTTTATTTTGTTTGTCTGATGTGCTAGAACACTTTTTCACAGTGCAGACAGTCATTTTGAATTATTTTTCGCGAGCTGTGTTCGACGTCACGTTACGTTGAGCACTGACAGCTCGCGGAACGAACTTAGCCAGATATGGCTAAGTTTTAGTTGCGCGTTTTTCGTGCTTGCAATAGGTTTCTAGGCGTTATTATTCTAAGTATATTTTATAGTGTCAGTAAATCAGGGGTTCCCAACCTTATACTCTTAGCGCTTTTAAAAAATCTGTTATAGCAGTTATAGGTAAACGTTGCGTATGGGAATGCAGCGAATTCAGCAACTAGGTAAAAGATATCAGCTATAAACTTAGTTTAATAGGACCCAAAACCACCAAACCAAACTCAATATCGGTCAATTCGTTTAGGAGCTGCTACGCCACAGACAGACACATTAATACACATAGACTCGATTATGTGAAAATTCAAATAACATAATAGTTAGTGCCTTTTAAAATTAAGTAGGTAGGTACGATTCCTTCCACTTACTTCTCTAAATAAGACATTAAACCACCGTATTCTATTCCGCTCAGCACCATAACATTAATAGTTATTTTATGGCCCAATAAATCCACCTGTCGTGAGCACACCTTGGCCAGGGGTTCCCATCAAATGTTATCGGAAGCCAATCATGGTGGCATTGTTTACCGTAATGGGGTATAAGTAACGGTGTTTCGATGGGGTTCTGCAATGATAGGCTAAGTTCTGTTTGGTCATTGCAGCTGCCGAATTGAAGGGATATTTTAATTTTGTTTTGCTAGCTCTCTGCCCACAGCTTTGGCTACGTTTTCCAGGAATTTAAGTAACCTATCTATGTTTCACTCCATATCATGGTATATCTATGTGCTAAACAGAAAAATCCGTGCAGTAGTTTTTGCGAGAAACAGTTACAAACATCCATCCAAAATTTCGCATTTATAAGAATAATAATGTTTATTGACCATAAATGAGAGTACATTTAATAATATTAGTAGGATCATTTTTGCATCGGTTGTATGAAAAATTGTAGATAGGTATACAATAGAATTTATGAACTTTCAGTAGTATTATTACACAGGTTAGATTAGATTATGTTACATATTTCTTATCACAAAGGACATCAAAGGCATCATCGATAAACTACGATCTAAAGGAACCGGTGCTTCTTCTTCATCTTAATATTTTTAAAGATGTGAAATTTATTTTGCATCAGACTAATCCGTCTTTTGTGAAAATACTCGAACTCAGATCAAATTCTTGGTTGGAACAATGTCGATGAACTCTTGTAAAAGACACATACAACTAAGTAACCGCAAGAATTTATTTCTTCGACAGAGACATTCTATTTAATCATGAATATTATTAGTCTCACAGGCCAAGTGAAAATTCTGCGGTTACGAAGAATGTACATATTTAAAGCCGACGTAGACCCGTAGTTTCTAGTAAAATTAAATTAGGAAAGGGTCAAATGTCGGTAATTTAAGGCCTTGGGACGACTTGGGATGTGATTATTTCGAAGAAAGTACAATTTGGGTTATCGCAGATAGCAAAAATTTGACTTCTAGGTATCTACAGTTACTATAAATTGTTGTCCTATTTGGGACAAATGCCACAGTACAAATTTATTTTAAAATGCACTCTAAAATGTTTTAATAGCATTATGTATTTATGAGCCTTAGTATTCTGAGGTATAAACTATTATATTTTGCAGTGCAGTATCACCAATAAGTATACACTCAGTATATTTCAAATAGTTAGGTACCTTTTTGATCAATTTATAAGTTAAATTAAGTTTCTTTCTGTAGTAATTTAAGTGTCTCTCTTTTTGATCAAGGAGTGGAAAATTATTAGGTATACAACGGGCTAAATATTATCGTCTAAACAATCTACATAAAAATTTTCATATATTCAAAACCACAAAGTACATTTTCACTATTTTTAGGACATAATAATAACATGGTGTAAAACTTATTGCGATTGATTCAGTTACTGATTCTGAATAAACTATTTTCAGGTTTCGTTTATACTAAGAATAACAACATTTCAATAACATTTTTATTATTTCTATCTGTACTGAACTGATCTGTCGCTTGTGTACCTGCTGGTACATTTTCCACCAATTTCCATTAGAAGACACCTGGTGCCATAGCTTCATCTGCTTTTTAGTGTTCCACATAAGGAGGGTAAATCAGAGTCCCTTTCTCTTCATCAATTCCATTATGTGATATAAGAAAGACAAAGAACAGCAACAAGAATATACCTAAAAGACGACAATATTTTAATCATACAATAAACCAAAACACTGAATCCAATAAAATGAACAAAAAAGAAGAACAACTAGACTAACAGTAACTAAACTAAACGAGTAACATAAGACAGAACACGGACATAAGAAAGAACACAAGAACTTATAAAATCCCCATTTTAGAAACTATTTAGATAGGTACTAGTAAACATTTATTTTCTGATAATTCCTTTTGACGGATCGATGGACGCAAGTGGAAGGGTTAAATTAAACCGAATAGCATTATCAATTACATGCTTGAATGACGTCATATGGGTTAATAATATCAACATTATAGACATAATGGCTTAAATGGAGGAATGGTTCATTGGGCTTAATAAGAAACACGATTTTATTATACTTATTATTTGATCATGATATGCACCTACTACCTGAAAAGCATTTTCAAAACAAAATGTTATGTGTCCAGTAAGTAAAATGTTGTCCATTATGATTGTTGCAATAAATATAATTATTTTTCCAGGCCTGAGTTTCTCTTCCTTGGTCTCTCCGGTGAGCCTGTTAATCGAAAGGTCAGAAGTCCAAATGTAATCAAAAGGTGTTCAACACCTGATAACTTACGATAAATATTGGGAAGTTTGCTTAATATGCTCTCCGAAGCAGGAAACGCTCAAGAACTTTGGCTCCTAACAGGTGAGGTGTCTGTAAATACTTAACTCGGTGATAACACTTAGAAGTTCTTTGTAATCTTGTATAGTAAGAATACGTAATAAGCCACGACTTTAATTAATCTATTTCGATTTCCTCTGACCTCAATTTTATCACGTAAATAATTAATCGCCTTTTGTTTTAGTAGTATACAAAGCTAAGTCGCAATTTCTGTTTGTCTTCTGTTTCCGCAATTACTTGTGATTTACCTTGTTGTTGTAAATCTATTTATAGCGTTTTAGATTTTTGGCGATAGATTTTCAAGTAAGGCTTAGTCAGCTGAAGGTCAAATTAAAAATGAGTAAAATTATTTCGTCCTGGAATATGTTCCGACATCAACAGCGACAACGGTCGCAATTTCGTTGGTGCCTACGGTCATTATTCAATTGAATTAAATTTGATTTATTTCGCATTCGTTGTTAAAATAAGAATAATAATAAGTTCATTTATTTCTCACCACAATATAGTTTCAACATTTTATATACTGTGGGTGACTGACTGGTATCTAAGCTTAGCTTTTGGCCTGTATTTTAGGACACCAGGCTTCCTCTCAGAGTAACATGTGCTTCCTTTAGACTACACAATGAAAAGGCCTAACAATTTATAATTTTACAATTTAATGACATCAGCAAAGTACATTAAATATTAATTATTAAGGGAGGATTAAATACAGTATGCACTGACGTACACACAGACACAACAAGATCCATGTCCTTGTGAAATTAAATCCGCAGTTATCTAAAACCAACCCCAGCCGATCAATAATAAATTGATAAATGACATTGAGTGTCATTCATTGTGATTGTACGAGTATGTATCGAGTGAAGTACGTGGACATATTGCCTTGTATTGCTGGCTGCCGGCCCACAATACTAATGTTCCCGATTCGTCACCCGTTGACATAAATTGTGTCGTGTATCGCGCCGTGTTAGCAGCTACTATGACCACAGTTTGTTTTTGTGGGGATTAAGTCCTACAAATATCATAAATTACTAGTATTATAAATCATCGTCATTATGTGCAATTTAGTAGAATTACCTATGTCTTGGGTGCTATTGACAACTCTCAAAAACAAAAACACAATCTAGACTGAAAACAGAAATTCCACCTCATTATTCAAATTTCCTTCTCAATGGCATTCAAACCGAGGACTACGGCACGGCGCGGCGGCGATCCGGCGTGGTAATCATTACGCCACAGTTTGTCAAAAAATGAATTGGCTAGGGATAAAACCCCAAAAGTTTGTTAATTCTGCCGTAAAATAACTTCAATTACTGCGCATGAACGTTCCCGTGACAGTTGCTTAGAATATTTATTTATTTAATCATTTATTGTAAATGTAATACAGTGGCGGACTTAATGCCTAATGGCATTCTCTACCAGTCACCAAGTCACCAAGTCAACCTAGGGGGTAATGAATGATGAGAATGTGTGGTAGGCTTGAATATCTTTGAATTTATTACTACGAGAGAGGTAGAACAGAGTAAATTAATAACAGTAGTAATTAATAGTTCACTTCAAATATAATTAAAAACGCATAATAGTTCGCTTTTTTCACACATATCAGAAAAAATATCTGCATTATCCTGATTTTTATCACCAATCATATGGTATACCTAAAGGTGTGTTGTATAGAAACCAATAAGCTTGTAAGCAAAAGGCCAATGAGTGAAATTCGCTGTGCATTCCATTGAAATATTCGAGTAGAACATTACTTTGTGAGAAGCACTCGATCGCTCTCTGAACTGCTGTATGGAACTATAGAACGGTTTCGAGCTAAAGAGTCACCGCGGTGAATGTGGGAACCTGGATGTAATATAATAATAATATTCTTATATGACATATAATATTATGGTAACTGCCTGAGGTAACTGCTTGACTATTATAAAATGTCACGATATGGTTGCTTTACATTGGCCATCTTATCAACTTAAGTCAAATCAATGTCAAATAAATTCTTTAATTTAGAAAATAATAATAAAGGTAAGAATTCATAGCGTTATCTTATATCTTTAAGCGAGCAATTCTTGTATATATATATAATAAATATATATAATTTTCATGAAATTTAGTATATAGGGGGTTTCGGGGGCGATAAATCGATCTAGCTAGGATTCATTTTTAGAAAATGTTGTTTTATCGGTGTTTTCAGGCAATGATAAACTTCTACAATATACTCTTCCCGACATCTATTGGCAAGTAGCAATACTAAAGCTACTTCAGTAAATGGCGTTGTTAAGCAACACTAAACCGAGCAAAGCTCGGTCATCCGGATATTAAATAATTTAAACATAACAAAAATAACTAGAGCATGACCCGCACCACAGCTCCTTCTCTGAGATAATAAAACGTTTAAAAAATGTATTAGCCTCAGATTAAAGAAATAAAAGGCAGATATAACTTTCGCAAAGAAATGCAACGAATGACGTGAAGCCGCTTTTTCACTATGTGTGCATGACAACCATATTGACAGCTAGCAGTGGCATCGTAGAGACACATACTTCTTTGTGTGTGTAAGTTGCCACATTGAAAACAAAAAGTCGCAATCTCCCGCAATTTAGTAAATATTTTTTGCCATATTTTTGACTTGAAATATTATGCAAAATTTAATTGGCAAATTTATTTATCAAATTATAAATTATCAAAAAATATTGATATTAAATATGTCAAAAGTTCTTTTAATATACAGTACTTAATATATTGAATTGTATTAATTTATGGTTTTTTCTCTTTTGGGTAGTTATTTTTCATTGAAAAATATTAAAATTATAATACATTTATTATAATTAAAATACATGAAATATACACCGTTATTCTTTGTATATGCAAAAGCTGAATGTATTTTGATCAGAATCAGTTGCTGAATCGATCGCAATAATTTTTACA
The DNA here is from genome assembly GCA_963932265.1 of Thymelicus lineola. Taxonomy (NCBI): domain Eukaryota; kingdom Metazoa; phylum Arthropoda; class Insecta; order Lepidoptera; family Hesperiidae; genus Thymelicus; species Thymelicus lineola. The sequence continues at coordinate 1,121,014 of OZ010693.1, read as the reverse complement.
CCATGTTATATTTTGTCCTAAAAATATTTTAAAAATGTTACAAGTTGGACACCAATGCAAAACATCGTTATTACCGACCATCTTAAGCCTTGGTGGATAGTTTCAACTTTGTTGGTTATAATAAAAACAAAATAAGATTTCACATTAACATATGGCATGGGAGAACTACTATTAACATCTCAATTTTGTTAACTTATACATAAACTGTAATTCGGTTGCGTTGACAACCGAGATTGATTAAGATTGTCACACAGAGCACATAATCACTATGGATTGTCAAGTCTGGCGTTTTGCTTGCGCTCTCATAATAAAATTACTTATTATCGTGTCGTAAAAAATTTGGAAAATGAGTTTTCAATACAGTAATGAGCAGTACAAAGAAATGATACTCGAAGTGGTGTAAGGTGATAATGTCTCCATGGCAGTGCGACGGTACGAGGAGCAATTTGGTGTAAGAGTGTCGTAGAATGCTTTCCGGCACACAACGCTTAAGGGACTACGGGTAGTTCCTGCCTCCTATCGCCGTTAATCGAGGTGTGAATCGCATTCCGACGGCAGTACAACAAGGGATTTTGGACTACATAGCCGACAATCCCGAGAGCAGCACAACACATGTGCTTGTTTGTGCATAAGGCAAAATGGGGGACACTGAACAATTATGTATGACTTGTGTGAATGATTCACTATGAAAAATTATTAAATACATTATTGTAAATAATGAGGATTAATATAAACACGTCAAGATGGTTGACAGTTAACTGCGGCGGTCGCGAATTGACGCAGGCCGCACGCTCGGTGACCATGTTTATGCGAGGACAATGGAGAAACACAACAAGCTTGTAACTTTGTGAGTTTTCAAGATACACCTTTGAAAATTTTTATGTAGATTATTTAGGCGAAAATATTTGACACGTGTATAGGTTTTTCTATCAAGAAAGAATAACGTTGTATATAATATACGTCATCTTCATTAAAATGCAATGAATAAACAAAGCAAAATTTGGATTGCCAATCATTATCTTGCCTACTTTGAGGAATAATAAAATCCCATTTATCTCGTTTAATAGCATTTGTCGGCAATCTGCAAAATAAAATAATTTATTGAGTAGGCTAAACAGGAACTAAAATAGAATACAATATTTTCTTTCAATCGTGCATTTTATCGTAGACAAACGTGATATTTTCAATGAACCAGGTTTACCTATGTTAAAATCCTTATTTTATCCCTCTAATCCTTTTTACAATCTATCTTATGTTTGTAATAACCCAGCGACTGGTATTTATGCATTGGCTGCATTTCCTCATTTTTAGATTTAAATAAATACAACTATTTACTTTTAAAATATTTTTTTTGATATAAATTTATAATCGATCAGTGTTCAAATAACCCATGCATATTTCCCCTAATTTAGGGTAATCGATTTTCATACAAAGCTGGTATAAAATTGAATAATTGTCGAGGTTTTGTGTTCCGAGCGCACCTCAAAAATATTATTATAAATAAATAATAAAATAATGAACAGTTACCTGTGAAAAGATATCCAATCTTCTTTTGCTTGATTTTGAGATCAACTTTAGCAGGTTTTAAAATTGCAAGACAGCATTTTATCTGAGAAAATTATTTTATAAATTTTGACAATTGTGACATGAAAGCTATTTGACGCTTTCTTTAGTACTGAATCGGGTTTGTATTTGCTTTTTTAGTTTGTATTTGCTTTGGTAGCTTCACATTTTAGTTGAATGAATATATCTGCCTTTTATTTCTTTAATCTGAGGTATTAGCATCGTGTACAGTAATGGTTTATTTGCTATCAAAGTGAGCGGAATTGGGTTCGTCCAGGTGTGACCACAAATTGATCTGCTGCTAATGTCGCGTAAAATAACGGCCCTAATGGGAAATGCTTCGCGTCAAGTCATGGATCGTCGGTTTTCGATTACTTCATGTTTTTGATTATAGAAGCTATAAATAATATAAAACAAACTTGTTGTGTATTTTCGTCATTTTTAATACACATATTAGTTGTTGTCTGTACAAATCGATCAGATGGTCGGCGCGTCTGCTTATCTCTTCAGACTTAAAAAAAGCATTGTCTTTCGTGAACCAACAAAATAAGTAGAGACCCAATACGAAATACTAATTGTCTCTTTGACACTGCAATTGCAGCATGATGTCTCACTTGATTCTAGAAGGATCTTGCTGGATTACCGGAGGGGTAAAAACGGCAGTGCGATGAAATTATTGTCAGCATATATGACATTATGTAAGCGACATATTAAGTGAGACTGTGAGAACGACTCGGCTAGGGTTGTCTTAAATTGATCTATACTAATGTTATAAGAAGTAGCTGAAGAGTTTGTTTGTTTGTTTGGTTGGTTGAACGCGCTAATCTCAGGAACTACTGGTTCGAATTGAAAAATTCTTCTTGTTTTTGATAGTCCATTTATCGAGGAAGGCTTGAAGTTACTTTCATAAAAACCAACCAATTTTAACACATTTTTTTCGGAAAATCATCCTTTCAAGGGTTAATTTAGGGGATGGCACTTAGTACGCAACTTCGTAATTTTTGAAGTTAAAAACATGAAACTTGATATATTGGTTTAAGATTAGAAACAAAATTTAACAGTAATGCGTTATTTTGGAAAATCATCCCCAAAGAGTTAATTAAGGGGGTGCAAGTTAGTATGGCAACTTCGTCAGTTTTGAAGAAAAAAGGGTGAAAATTTGTATATAAGGGAAGGGGAAGACGGAGGGGAGGGAGAGGGAGAGGGAATTTAATGGTCTCTGATTTGTTAAACCTATCAAAACTATAAAAGTTAAAAGTAACAAAGTACATTCACTGATTGTAGGCGTTACCAATAGTAGTCACAATATCTTACTAGTTACTTCACTTGTTGACATAATTGTGTGCTCACCCACACTTAGACCTAACAATAAGACTTAAGTGCGAGTGAGCGCGCAATATGACAATGAATGCAGTGAGATACTATAGTATAGTAGAATTACATATTACAATCAACCGTCATATAAACAAACTGCGCAGCGAATCTGTATACAAACTTACGAACGTCTGAAACAAATTTAAATTTCCATTTATCAAGGATCAAACCCGCTCCATTAGTTCCGCTACCAAATGATATTGCATTGTACTGTAAATCTCATCTGGACATGCGAAAGATGTAAAAACGATGTAGTAACCCCCGTTCATAACAGAGGAAATGAAACCTTACGAATCGGTAATAAGAATAAAGTTACAATGCCAACTGTTCTAATAAAATTGCCATTGATAACGCAATGGACGTCAAACAGAAAAACGACCATTGAAAATTGTAACTTATTGAAACTAACTTAGATGTAGTTTTAGTTGCACGAGTGCGAAAAGAACATAAGTTTTGAAATGCGTGACCTATTACCAGTGACAAAACATACGGTTGTCACCGTGATGCAGGATTTATTGCGAGGACCGATTAGCGGATTCAATGGTACTAGAATTTGCTTATTATCAAAGCAATAGGGTTGATTTTTGATTAAATATCAATTGTTTAGTAAGTTTGTTATCTATTGTTGGCCGTATCAAATAATTAGAGAGAGCATAACAAGAGTGTGTAAACGCATCGAGTACCTACGTGATTCTGTTATTGTTATTGTTATTCAGTAGTTCCTTACCTACTGCAGTTTCGGTGACTGAAATTAGCATAGATTTGTAATTAGAATTTACATATTATTATACAGCATTTGTATTTGAACACATAATTAGTAAGCCTTTGTATTCTGCTGGTAGATTTATTGGCCCTGAGATATTATTTAGCGACACTTTTAAAGTTTTAACATAGGTACGCTACTAAAACCGTCGGATTTTTCTGTCACGAAACGATATTTCGAAGAAGACCTTAATTGTAAGGTTGAGTTTACTCTTTCAACAACCGTTTTTAGGGGGAGTATAATATTATTATGTGAATTACCTACCGGGGGAGATGCAGCTATGATGTGTAACAATCATTGACAAGGTTTTGGGGAATTTTCTGGTACTAAGCAGTAATATAATAGTAATTAAATGTGAATGCGTCTGCTATCCGCCGTGTAGGTATACCATCTACTCTCTTGGCATTAAAATAACTGACAACTAAGTTTACTTAAATGATAGCGTTTGACAGGACTCTCACAATCATTTAATGAAAAAACCATTGAAACTTTTTTGAATTTCTGCACAGGAAAACCATTACTTAGCATTATTTCTACAATACTGGTAATAAATGACATCACAAAATTACCAACAAATAAACCATTCCCACCCCACTCGAACCCGACTGTTGACCGAAAAATCGCTTTAGCAAATAAATCAGACCAACAATGAGAACACACTTAATGACAGATCGGACGTAAAGAAGAACGAACTGATCAAAAACAAATTCCACATTCAAAATTTCCGAGTTCAAATAGATACCAATGATGTGGCGCGTGGCGCTATATTATGGATTCACAGCCAAGTTTACTACCTAAAAATCATGAACATTGTAAAACTAACTCTACTTCCATGCAATAGAGACGACTGGAAGTTTTAACAGCTGCATTAATAATTTTGCGAGAATACAGCTTCACGTGAATGAATTCTAGGACTCGTACATTTGATTTGTATTTTGGAAAACACGATTCCATTCTAAATTAAGCTTTATGGTATGGATATAAGTTTGATTATCCAAGAACGCAGAAATTGAGTAGGGTTGCACGCGGCAGCGCGTCCGCAGATAATAAATGATTTCGACAAATAATTACGTTATTTGATTTCCGACGGATGATGGTCGTTCGCAAACATTAACTCGTGGGAGAGATTTAAGGGGCTTAGTGTTGCGTCCTATTGCGATAATTGGAGAGGAAAACATACAAAATTGGATGAAGTCAGAAAGAAGGTTGGAAGATAGTATGTAGAAACTTAGTTACATTATGCGGATTTAGAAAGATAGAATAAGTAGTAAAATAAAACACGGGAAAATTATTTAATTTTGCAATTATAGAAAGTCACTACATGAACTTCATTCAAGTAAAATCATCATGAGTAAAATAAAAGTTAGTCACATTGCAATGTCTGTTGCACAGCGCGTAATCTTGGTGATATTGGATTAGTAGTGGAGTTAGCTCGGTGCTGGACGTCAGAAGTTTTCAACATCCTCCGACGAGACTTAATCTCTCTGAATGAAATTCTGATTGAAATTCTAATGAAAAAAAATTCAATGAATGTCTTAACATACTATCAAAGTTGGTCTTTAATAAACTAGAAAGGCAATAAATGAAGATGACTGTTTTAAAAACAAGGTAATAGATGCATATCGTTGTGTAGTATTTAACTGTTTCAAATTTGCTACTGTAAACTCGAATTCAGCAGATACTTCTATGATTGCAGGTAGATTGCGTATTTAAAGAGTCTTGGTACGCTGAAACAAAATATTCTGAAGAAACATGCATAAGTACTGTATTATTAAACGTGTATGAATTCTCTAAATCTGCAATTTTAGTATAGTTTTATTTTATTATATTTGGGGGCATGTGTGTCAACAAAATCAAAATTTTGACAATCGGACTCTCCAAATCCGCAAAATTTAAAAATTCCCGTTACTTTTTGATCACACGTAATTAATTTACAGAGCAATCAATATCAATTGTCAATTTCAATTGTCTCTATATAATTAAATTTTGAACCAGAATTTATGCTTTGAATATTTCGCATATCACGATTTAATTTGATTGTCAGCCGAGGAAATGCTCCCTTACATTCCATGGAGCACTCAAAATTCTTTGCCCCTTAATAAAAACAGCAATGACAATTCCATTGATGATCCACCTACAATTACTGCGAGGGACAGCAATTCACTGCATACTCAAGGATGAATACAAACAAATGAATATATTCATAAAATTTATTATGACTAACAAGCATTAAATCTGTAAGAAATATATTTTATGTCATATTCTTATTATCACCAACTTACTACTTTATTTTAATATTTATAAATTATAATTATTTACAGTAACAGAGACAAGTTAAGTAGACCTAATAATAAAAATTTAATGTAATTTATTAGTAAGAAACCTTCAGGAATTATGTCACGTTACTAAAGTCACGTCTCATCTTGTTCAGAACAAATAAATATTTTTTCTCGTAGTTCGTTTTAAGATAGTAAACATAAATTCATAATCAAAGAAGATTAGAAGACTCATAAAAAGTAATTTTGCCTGAAGGTTATGAGAATTTAATTAAAAGATAATATATTTTGCCATAATAGGTATTCTATTTAGATTAAATTTTTACTTGGCTTTGTTCAGAATTCAACCTTCAAAGATATTAAATCAAGAGAACCTCGATAGGTTTTGTGCTCCGTAACTAGTATCATTATCACTAACCACATCAATTTGTTCTTGTTCATTTTCACAGGAAGACCCTGATGTGTTCTTTGAAGAACAAGAAGATTTAGCACAACAACACTTCTTAGTTCTTCCATCAGTAGATGACATGGGATTCTCCTCTTTCTTTAGTTTAACACGACGGTTCTGGAACCAAATCTTTACTTGCTTTTCTGACAGCTTAAGTCTCGAAGCAATTTCGATTCTTCTTAGTCTTGATAAGTACATGTTCATGGAAAACTCTCTCTCCAATTCCAAAAGTTGAGTGCCGGTAAAGGCTGTTCGGATGCGCTTGCTGGAGTCTTCTTTAAGAGGCATGCGCTTAAGATCCTTTGAGTACCCCGGTAAGAGTTCTTCCGGGTGTGCTAGCGGAGGGCTCGGTGTTCCATTTCTGCTTTCACTTGAGAGCGATGGCGAGCGCTGACCTTGGCTCTTAGACGGCGAAGTAGCGGTTGACTTATAAGGATGATGCAAGTACGGAGAAATGGACTTCTTCCTTCTGCTGACGAAATTCACAGCATCATGATCTTCGTTCTTCAAGTAAGAAAACGGTGCTGTGTCACTTTGTACCGGCTCGTAGAAGTCGGTTTGTCTCGGCAATTGGTTTATCAATGGGTACCGAAAACTCAGATGTTCTAGAAACGGTCGAAACAAATCTGGCGCTCGTTGTTGGTGTAGTCCAAGTGTGAGCAGATTGTTTAAATTGTTCGGATATGGATACGGAAAAAACTTTGGACGCGTGTCAAGGTGAGGAGTCATTAAACTCGTATATGGGTTCAAAGGATCACTAGGCAAGTCTGTTCTCTTATTGTCTTTCGTATCACTGATTAGCGCGTCTACTAAGAACGATCGGGACATGTTGCTGCGTGTATTTCGCGCTTGAGGTCTGCTTTGTGACTGAATTCGAAGGGTGCGATCTTCTAAAAGTAACAATTACAAAAACTACCCCCACTTAGTGCACCCCATTGTAAATAAACACAATAGGCCTCACTCGAAGCGTTTTGGCAATTATGTGGCCCGTCCCACCCTTTTGTCGGTGAGCCGTCAACCCCAGTGCTAGTTCAAAAAAACTGTGTTCTTATGAATGGAGCATTTTAGTAGCTATGAATAATTTTGTATAGGATGCTAACATCCCCAATATCTATCTCATTAAATCCAATTTGGCTACTTTTGGTTTGCTTGTTCATGAGACATTTGCTTATGATTATGTTTTAAACATGACATATTTTGAATTGCTATTGTTGAAAAATTTGATGTTATATTTGTTACTTACCTAAATGGAAGCCAAAAAAATATATAAATTGCTTTCATCCATTCCATTAATCAATCTAACATCGTAGGGTTTTTCAATTTACGAAATAAGAGCTAATAAATTCAACTACGAACATATCTACGAATCCTTAGAAACGCCAAGCCAAATCATGTATTAGCAACTTTCAAGACCTCTTGTGCCTACTACAAAAGAGCCCATTAATTAGGTATGAATACCCCATAATATGAGCCGTATGCTGCACACGTGATTCTGATACTCCTAAAAGCAACGCCATAGGGTGGGTATGCATTAGCCCCGCCCCACGCAATGCGCACCCTTGCAGCGAAACTAGTTTATGAAATATTAAAAGGGATGAATAACATTGTTTGGTAGCATAATAATTGTGAATCAATTCATGTTATTATCATGTCAGCTTTAATTTGAAAGCACGGATTTCAGCTCCCGGTGGATGTTAAGTGTTTTATGATGGGAGTTATAATGTGATTATTAACAATGTTTCTTTTTGTGCAAGACTTGTATTTCTGAGAAGACATTTATGGGAGTGTCTCAGGGTCCAATACTAGGGCCCATTTCTTTCATATTCAACTGTATGTGGTTTGCATAATAATGGCGTACGCTTTGGGAATAAAGATATTTCGTACTTTATTTCTCGATTTATTTTAAAGTAACATGAACTTAGCGAGATAAGAATTTAATTATGTACAATTAAGATTTACATTTTACTATTTAAGGTGCCTATTTAGATTCTAAACAAATTAGTATTATAATTATTCCAAACTTAAACCTTCTTTGGGTTTTGTTATAATACTGCGATGACAATTTTATAACGACGACATAGAGACAACAAGTTAATAATGCCAGCCAGTCTCTGCCAGCGCTATAATGAATCCACTTACTATAAAATTAAATGAATTTATACTTACTATAAATGATATCGTGTTTTAAATGTAATAACTATTATTTTTGTTGAAGCAAATTAAAATTAGTCCCATAAAACGTTCAAAAAGATTCAGATTCGATCAAAGGACTTGTTGGATTCAATTACAAAAAAGAACTACAATAACGAAAGCTTGTTTGCAGAAAAAAATGATTTTTTCTGCTATTGTTGGAATATCTGACGAACCCAAATATGATCACGAAATCGCGACCGATAGCGACGCAAACAATAGAACGAAAATAACAATGTATCGCAAACATTGCTGCTTCGGTACTTTTTACGTGGAATGTTCGTTTTCGTCAGCCTTATGATGAATGAAACAAGGATCTTTTTCTGAGGAGGGTCGTGGAAGCCACCCTCGCAAATAAGATGAGCAGACGGTTGATAAAGGGTTATTATGAAGCTCGTGTCGAGGGAATATTGTGAAGCGTGTATCAGAGGTAACCAGGTGGGACGTAGGCGTACAAGCAATTTTGTTTTACTCAAATAAATCCGAATAGAGATGGCAAATTCGCGAGGTATATGTTGTGTAGTTTTTTATTGTGACCCGTGAAACTGTTGATGTCACAAGAAATTTACAACATGATATCTGAAAAGGGAATTTAAATTAGGTAAATGACAGTTTATTGTGAAAGGTTAAAATTTTAAATATGAGCAAGATTTTTGAGCTTAAATTCAAACAAATTATCTTATTTAGAGGTCCATGCAAGATGTGAAGCCGGGCTGAGTACCCCATCCAAAAAATATTCGTAATATAATCATCGAATTTAACATCTCTACTTAATCCCTTCCTACAAAGTTGCATATTGCAGCACACCGTCCATTAATTATCCTCTTTGATGCGAGTTAAATTTTCTGTGAGTGACTTTCGTTTTTATCCCTCAGCTCTTTGAAGGGTACAGTAACTTCATTACGCTGCAACCTTTATAATTTTCAACATCAATATACTCATACATTAGTGTTGATCAATTATAATTCGGGTATCTCGGATCAAGTTTATATCAGTAGCGCATATTTAATATTGATTGTTCAAAACCGTTTTCTCTAATTTAGTTATTATTATTGGTAATTATTGATTGACGTATTGAAGGTAAACCCAAGTTTTTTAAACATACCTGGCGTAAGTTTTTCTGTATTGCTAGTGGCATTTACTTGAAATGAGCAAAAAGAATCGAGAATTATAATCAAGACTATGCTAGATTTCCTATTAGATTAGATATTAGACTAGATATAGATTAGATATGGATTAATATGAATACCTAGTTGTAATTCCCCAAATATTAATTTAATAGATATACATACCAGTTGTTTAATTTAACGATTAAATGCTTACACATTCATACCATACATATATTCAACAGAGAGGCTTTATTCCCTATCTAACTTACTATCGGTTAGAAAAATATATATTCTACAAGCTATTTTAAGAAAACATAAAAATCTACCCCAAAACCCCGATATTTTAAAAAAGAGAAGGAAAGATTTTGTAGTACAAGTTCCCCACACGAGCACCTTTTTTGCGAGTATTCAGTACAACAAACGGGCAGCCCAACTTTATAATAAAATTAATAAAGCAGCTAATATTTACAATATGACATACTATGAGTGTAAAAATGCTACAACAAAATACTTGAAATCACTTAGTTATGAAGAGACAGAGACATTGTTGCACGCATAGCACACGCGAACGCACACACACGCACACACACACGCACACACACACACACACACACACACACACACACAACACAACACAGAATAGTTTATAATTAGGATATGTTTAATTTGTTAGCTGAGATATTGTTTTTTATTTTATTTTATTTTTTATTTTTTGTTAAAACTTAAATTTTTTGTTTAAAATAATTTATAGCCATCGGAAGAGCAGAGGCTCCTAATACAGGCACTCTTGTGCTTAAAAGGAGGCTCTGGCCACTTACTATTGTAGTACCTAATCTGTTAAAGAAATAAAGATTATTATTATTATTATTATTATTATTATTATTATTATACCCCAGCAGTAGATCGCATATATCATTTATTTTGTTGATGGTTGTAATACTTCACAAAAAAAGTAACTTTCACATTTTTTTAAGGTGATGAAGACTTATTTTTCTATTTGATTGGAAATTTCATCTATTTTTAGTGAGGTAAATTACAAATTTTTCAGAAATAAAGTGAAATAAAATTGATATTCAAATACTTTGCAAAATTGCCTTTACTGTTATGATTAAAATGTTGATAACAGTGAGATTAAAATTGCAGTATTTATTTCCATTGAGCGATGAAATCCAATTTAGCCAAATCAAAGTTTCTTTTGAATTGTAGCACTTCTTCCAACGCTTTGTCGAAAAAACCTTCCCAAGTATTTATTTCAAAAGCCAGTTTTAAACCAATTAACAATTTGATTTTAAACTTGACTTTGTGATCGGATACTACAGGTTTATGTGTGACAATGGAACAACAATAGGGAGAATGCCTCATTCAGTGCTAACCGTAACCAAAAACGATGAATGAACGTAGAAATTGTTCCTCAATGAACAAGTGAATCCTGTGGAGCCACCATAGTTTGCCACAGACAGACTGGCGTCGTATTGTCTGCCTATTACACTTGTCGTACTACAAGCGATTAAGTGGTTAAGTGATAAGGTTGATACTAGAAATAATTAAATTATGCGGAATTGACAATAATTGATGAAATCTTTTGGTTTCATCTTGAAAGTCAGTTTTTTATTTTTTCTTCTTTTTTCCTCAGTCGGCAACGCCTCAGTAATGCCTTTTGTGACAATAATGTCGACGACAACAACAAAAGCCAACAACAAAACTAACAGATTCTTATCAGTCGCAAGATGGGTTCCGAACGTTTCCATAGTCTTAGTAGCACCATTACCCAATGCTAGTATACGTAAATTACCTTAAAGTTCGGTTCTAAGAAAGTATTGTCACTTGTTTAATCTATTATTCAGGCCGGACAGTTGCAGGTGGTCATCAAATAGCCTTCTCGAAGTCGTTTCCGCTCTTTTTGCAACTATTGATTTATTTAGTTTAACTACACTGAAGAGGTTTTTGGAATTTCATTAAACTGTCATTCTTATGTCATTGATATTAATCTGAAGATCTCCTGAGAAAATATTTACCTTTAGTATCAATATCGATATCTCAATAATAGAAATGATAGACCCTTAGTTTTGTGATTTACACCGTGAAATTAATTGAATTGGCGTTAAGAGGAAGCCAAATTATAGAGGAATTAACTTAGATTATACTCGGTGTTTATTTTAGGTTAATTGCTTGATAAAGTATTTATGTTATCATCATTCGTATGGGGATATTAAATTACTAATTTTGATTAACTAAATTAGGAGTTTATTTAATACGTTAAGAATTCTTTAACATTGTATAGGGATATTTAAATACTATGATGTTTATACCACGCAGAATTTTCAACCGTTATTTTTATTACCTATTTCTTAATGACGATTAGAGATAATTTTAATAACTTTGTAGTTGAATCTGTTTTAGTATAAATTATTATTCAAAAACAATTTCAAAAACATCTTTGATTTGTCATACAGAAGAAATCAAGCGTCGTATTTACTTCAGTTAGCCTTGATATGAAACTGAATAAAAACATCCCTGTCCGTAATTTGATTGACCTTCCAAACGCCCTTTTGGACGGCTTCAGAGAATTGCTCGAAATCTATCCTTCGCTATAAATAAAACATTATTACAATATAAATTTTATTTTATCTTCGATACGAAGCGATCCTTGGAAACAGTTTACATTTCAGAGGAAAATTTGTGTAGATCTAAATATTATAGTGTTCACGGTATGACTATAAAACGAAACAAAAAATTGGCGGGTTTAAACAAATATTACTCAATTTTCTATGCCGTGCTATAAGTTTTGTTTTCCTTAGTTGTCAACACTTTAATAATTTTATCTCGTAGTACCCTCCTGTTCCAGATTATTTTTATGTGGCACAAAGTGATTTGAACCTATATTAATAGTTACACCACCAAAAGTTCATTTTTGATACCGCAACTCGCAGATATAGTTTTTTTCAAAAGTGACATCCTCGTACACTCAAATTTTCATGTTTATAATATTAGGAGGATCGAAGAATATAAGATACTTTATTAAAGTAGCATTTGGTATTTAAACTATCTTAAACAAATTTGCCTATCCGACTCGTACATAATTTTGTGTACATACATACAAAGTTACATACGTAAAAACCGTTATTTAACACTCGATACGTCCATTTCTTAAGGCATTGCTTGTCCTTAAAGCTCTCGAACACTTCAAACCTCTTCATCAGGTTCAGAAGTCACTTGAAGCTGGTTCCTTCCATCGCTAGAACATTCCCAGGCGCGGACCCCACAGACCACAACCACTTATTATGAATTACGTAATTGCTATGCGGTGACAATCAAAGATTCTGTCAACTGGAGGGCTGTTGAGATTGATAAATTGTTCGGTAAATTTCGATGTATGGTCTAAAATTATAGCGATTTAATAAGACCTTTTAGCGACTGGTTCCGAATTTTATTGTAGAGCAATATCATAAAGGCAGAGAAAATTATACGAAAATGTGTTTACTTTATTCCTTTCTTTAATTTATTGCTATATTAAGCTTTCTTATTCCAAAATATGTGTTACAAAAACAATTCTGTTTTCATACTATTAATTTGGCATTAGGAAAAGAAAACCTAATGATGGTTGAAAGAAAAATTCATGCTTTTACCCATTTTTGCATTTTACTGTTTATTTCTTTCTTTTTTTTCATTTATTTGGATCAATAAACGGTTAACAGTAGTCTCGTAGATATAAAATTTGTGACACAAAAGTACTTATATTGCTACCAACACCGTTGACCACCGATTGTTTAAAAGATGAGTAGTGGAATAGTTACATATTTATGGAATAAGTTGATTTGTTATTATATAGTATCTAGAGTAGTGAGCCAAAAACAGTATTTCAGATCTTACATTTCAGTCATCTTAACCTAATAATCTCTTTTTTAAATTTATTACTGTTATTTATAACAAAAATATCAATGTTATTAAACTTAGTATCATAAGATTTCAAGAGCATATTCATTGGAGATCTCTTACCTATATTGGTTCGACATCTAAGTACGTAGAAAGTTGGTTTGACACGGCATGTCCTGACGTTGGCCATACAGGTACTTTCTTGTTAGTTTAATTAAGTCCTTTGGAACTGTAAATCTCTGTGCGTGTAATCGGAATTATTGGAAAGCTTTAAACCTACAAAAGCGATGGAAATTATTATTACTTCAAAGAACTGTGATACAGAAATTCATGATTTTCCTTTTAACGATCACCTATCAAACAAATTTATTATTATTTACTATAATTTAAAACAGTCTAGAGTACCAGAGAAGCAACTTTAACAAAAATCGCTTTAATCTTTACAAACGCACCTTTTCACGTAACCTTACCGCAACGCAATCACAAATTTCTATATCCATTGTGCTCGGACGTTCGAATCGCGACTGCTTTGTGTCATTTAGCGGTTGTTTTCAATCCCTCTTCTTTCATTCTTCATTTTTTATTCTTTCATTTTTTTTCTTTCTTTTTCGATCCCTTTAGAATCATTGTTTCCTTTCTGCCATTGAGTGGCAATTGTTTGGCAATGTGTACACTTTGTTGGGTTAATGCCTGTGACATATTTGACTGCTAATACTTTAATTGTATTAAGTGGTTAACGTTGTACTAATGTACTTATAAAAGAACAATGCAATTAAAGTCCGTTGACTTTGTAATTGATATCAATAAATATTATTTGTGTTTATATTATGGTTTCTTGATTACTTCTTTCCTTTCCTTTGAAGAGTATTTGAATTTCATTTTGAGTGTTTTTTAATAAATTTCAATGGTATAAGTACTTGAATATTGACATTGTTCTTTTGTAAAAACATTTTAGCCTTCAAAAATATTTGTACAAATCATTAATATAGATTTATTTTGATGCTATGAATGTTATTTGGAATCGCTAATGGCCTCAAGATTGCACCGAAGTAAGGTTTGAAGTAATTTGTTTCATTCACCACAATATAAGAATTCCTTTAAAGATTCGTTTGTGAATGTTATGTACTTACTAGTATAAATAATTTGTTATTACTGTTTTTAATGTTTTATATTTCTTTACTTTATTTCTAAAAACCCTAACCCAATTTCATGAAATTTTCATTACCCTCTTTCAATGTAAGATAATTACCTACTTTAGAAAGTTTATAGTACATAGTTGAAATGTCTGATACTGACATTATAATTTGTAAATTGATTGGTATTTACGTAATAGTTTGTAACTCGAGGTTTGTAACTAATTATAAATTTATAGAACAAAACTATTTACCGATGCGTTAAAAAACATGACATAACGACTATGTATGATCACCATCTCAATGGCTATATAATAATATATTTATTGATCCCGTGAGATAAAATGTCAATCGCAGTAGTTATCATTAGATAGCAGTTGCCATGAAAGCTAGTTTTCCAACATTTGACTTATTATACTGTGTGTAATTACCTGGGCCTACCTGGGCCATTTTGCATATCCACTAACTTATTAATCAGGATAGCCTTTGGCCTGTATCTAATGAGCCACAATTTTTTGAAAACGACATACATTTTATTGATGCATGGTCAACAAACGTATCAATTAAAGCCTAGTAATTTACTTTCCGATACGTGTATCTTAAGCCCAGTCAAATATTGGCCAAACAACTCATACACACATCGTTAGGAACAATCTTAAACTTAGCTTTGACGCTGTCGTTTTTTATCTAAATTTAAAAATTTTAA
This sequence comes from Thymelicus lineola, assembly GCA_963932265.1. Lineage (NCBI taxonomy): Eukaryota > Metazoa > Arthropoda > Insecta > Lepidoptera > Hesperiidae > Thymelicus > Thymelicus lineola. The sequence continues at coordinate 1,105,579 of OZ010693.1, read as the reverse complement.
CCTTAATTTGCTGCTATTTCTAATTTACCATGCTTTAATTCAATTTAAAACGACCAATCTGTTTGCTGCTCGCCCACACGTGCGTGACCCTATTGCGTTGGTGACAAACGTTGCTAATTCGTTGGGTGCCGTGACGTCATTAAACGACTCCTTTATCACCCCTTTATCAAATGTTCATCGTTCATCGTATTGTGAGTTCATATAACTTGCTAATTGATTATTTCGGATTAGTATACTGTGTTCAAATTGTTTGCGCCTACTTGTAAATAGAGAGCCAGTAATAATCCTTCGCTTTCCTTTCGGTTTGTAATGGTACAACTTTAATAAATATGATATGTAAAAGATAGAAGTAAAAATAATAGAGAGCAGTAAAGGATCAGATAAGGTAAAGTAAGGTGTGGTGAGCCGTGAGATGAAAAAGAGAGCCAAGGAGACACGTCGGTGTAGTACGGAGTCGTAGATGAAATGAGTTGTAGGGAGCCTTGAATATTACTGGCTGGCGAACAGACCTTTGAGAATAGACAGATTATTAGTAGTAAAAAAAACAATCGAAGAGAGAAAATGTTGCGAAAAGCTTTTTTATTTTTAAAAGGAAAATTGCTAATTTGCTATTGACCTTAGCGACCTTTACTAGATTCACGCGCACAGAGGGGCGATCTTGGAAAGGCTGAGCCGAGAAGACAACTTCTGTGAAAAGGGTCGTCAAGAAAGAGTAGTGTGTGTGTAGAATGGTGAATCTTTGAGGATATCTCATCTTATAAATTATTAATTATAAATTAATATAATTGAATATAATTATACATATAACTTGAATCCTACTTGTGTGGCCCACTACTGAGCATGGGTCTCTCCTCTTGAGGAGGCCTAGAACATATTCCACCACGCTACCTGGGGGCCTTCGACATGGCTTAACGACTGTAAACTTACGAAAACAACCGGGTCATATTTTTAATTTACGAAATTTTTGAATGGGAGCTTTTAGGGCAGTCTACACCATTTTATTTCTTTAGGGGTTCAATTCTTCATAAAAAAATACTTTCTTAACGTTTCCCCTTACATGGGATCGTCAAATCGTCAAACTTTTCTTTTACTCCTCACAACTGTCATCATGTTATCATTTCGTTTTTTGTTTTCTTTTATACTTTATGTACACCGCTACCCTTTTCCTTTCTTTCTTTTTATTGTGCTATCCTCGTCCGTTAGGTTGTCTAGAGATCGCTGCTTTAGCGATAAGGTCCCCTTTTGTGAACCTTTCCTTGTTTTATTACTGTATATTTATTTCTGGTGTACAAATAAATAATATTTGTATTTATATTTATATTTGTACCTATTCCAATGTTTGCTCACACTTGTGCAATGTCACAATCGGCGTGACCGTTCCAGTATAGTGCCGTGACGTCATGGAAACTACTACCAACAAAAGCATTAACCCCTTTATACGCATCCCTTAGCTAGTCGTAACATAGCAAAATCAGACAGTAAGCCAAAGTCCGTGAATTGATATTCCGGGATTCTGGGGTACGTGCGAGTGAGTGTGTGTTTATTAATTAATTAATATTTTGATAAGTATAAAAAAATTAATAATATCATATTTTTATTTATACAAATCTTAATTTAGATTACATACGAATCGTAAGAATTTTGACCAAAGCCACAATCACTAAAATACAGCTCACAATCATACGTTAGTAATTTGCAGCACAGTACTGATACTTCTGATTCTATTCAACTGCATTCACACGAATTGAATCCCGATGTATGTCACCCTAACCGAGCTCATGAAATCCCAAATTAAATTCCTGACATGACACGCCAAAACACAATTCGTTACGCACACTCGTTCGACGCTACAACTGATACAGCTTTAGTGATTTGGTGATTATTATTTGGTGCTTCGATGTTGCTTTTATTTTATGTAACTGGACAGTAACAGGCAGTTGAGCCACCTAATGGTAAGTGGACATTAGCATTACCGTCCATGGACATTACTAACATCATAGGATTTAATAATGTGTTACCGGACAAGAAAGAAAGGAGGATAAAGTAAGAAAGATAGAATGCCTCAAGCCCACAGCTGGAATATGACAGAATCAGGATCAGCATTATTGATGTTGACCAAGTCTGACTCCTCGTCTGCTCGTGCTAGAATTTCATAAACTAAAGAAAACTACTATGTTAAATGTGAAAATCGAATACCGTTTATAAACTTAACCCTTCCTAATCCCCAGCTACGCTACATCTAGTTTTGAGCTACAGTGCTCTTGAACTAAATCTGCACTTGGGCGTAATATTGGCAGCATTGAAATAAGTGTCTATAATATTTCAAAAACCATTTTAAAAATTAAAATGTTATATTATATATAATGTTTTATATTATCTTGTAATATATATCGTTATTACCTTTGATGCACTTGATGAAAGCTATTAATATGTCAACAAAATGGTTTTTGAGATATAAAAGACACTTATTTCAATGCTACCAACATTACGCCCAACAGCAGATTTAGTTGAAGAACACTATACTCACTGTCCTTCAACTTATAATAGTTATTTAGTAAAAGGTCTGTAACAAGTAACTCAGGCTCCCACGTGTTGTTACAGGATAGACAACGAAAACAAGTAATGAAGTCGGAAGATAAATAATCAACTAATGTATCACCAAGGGACCTCATCAAGTTTCAGGGACGTTGGTTTGAAAGTCGTGCAAATAATTAAGAACGCAAGGGCCATGGGGCTTCAAAAGTTTGCGTCAAAGTTTAGTACAGTGGAAATTTATGTACCTCGGTAATGTTCGGCTATCTTCGTGCTTTGTCGGTTTTGTGTAAGGAAATATGAAGATGACATTGATACCTTTGATCTACTGTAGAGTCTATAGGATTATGATTGGACCATTCGTAAACGTAAACTACCTGAGAACCTCAAAGCTATGCAAAGCGATAATCTTTTTAAAAACCGTCTAAAGTCTATCCTTATTAATAAATGTTATTACACTCTAAATGACTTCTTTACTAGTGACTTACACTGTGTCGAACAATGTAAATAATAAATAGTAAATATAAATATAAAAAATGAATAAAATAATAATAATAATAATAATAAATAATATTATATGCTACGTATTGACGAACTACGCAAACTAGGATATTTTTTTTTTTTTTTTACATACCCTCACTTAACTAAGTCGGACAAACAATCACGGACGATGGTAACGAACGCTATTTTAGCGGGAGCACTAGTCACTAATTTAAACTAATGAAACTAAATTATGAAATTAATAAAATTATAATATAATAATGAAAAAAACTATGACATTTTAATAATTAAATTATACAAATAAATTAAATTATAAGCTAAACAATTGTATATATAAGAATATAGAATTGTATGCAGTATTCGGATTATTATTATTGTTTTTATATTTTCTTTTTTTAAGTTATCATGAACTATTAATAGTAGAAATAATACCTAATATAAGTAGTAAAACATAGTACCTAAGATATATAATATCACGATTTCAATGAATACATTTCAAATATCTTTTACTATATTAAATTGATTGATGTTGTATAGTTAACTAAAATGTAATTTGAATGTAACCCGTAACTCACATGACAAGTTTGCTGTGCCCTGCCAGGGTCATGTTGATACCAATTTCATAATGTTATTGTAACACCTATGTAACACATGTTATAGCAAATAAATAAATAAATAAATAAATAAATAAATAAATAAGCATAATATTTTAATGCGCCCGAGTGAGATAATAACCCTAACTAATTGTTGAGTAGTAGATAAGTCGTTTTGCGTATTGCCTATTTTAAAGTAAATAAAAAAGAACCTAACAGTAAGTAAAAATAGATGGAGAGTAATGAAATTATTATTGAAAGAAATTTGATGTACTTTTTTTAATTAATTTGAAAGTAGCTGACCACTTATAACAAAGTGTATTTATTTACAAATATTCAAAGTTATCTTTTCTAACTTTATTAGTGATATTAAAGTCAAAACATTAAAAAACTAATAGATATCTAGACCAAAATATTTAAAATCCATATAATTTCAACATTAAAAATATATTCTGCTACATTCACACATTAACTAAACAGATATATAATAGGAAGTCTTAAAACTGTCCTTCCTTGTTTTCCTTTAAAACATATATTTTATTTATAGCCATGTGATTGCTAAATAAACATTTCGGCAAACAATTCGATATCATCTTCCCAATATTAAGGCTTCCGGTATTATAAACATTGAGATAAAAATTCACAGAGCGTCTGATACAGTCATAACAAAATGGTGTCGTAAAACGCGAAGGGTCTACAAATACCCGGATATATCTCGTGAACGGAAGGGTTATACCGGCTATACCAATAAAGGTAGTTCATCCGGATTTTGCGGACCCATTGTGTTTTATGTTCTTTTTGATATTGAATCGTTTTTGATATTATTGATATCTAAATATCTACATCGTATTGGACGCTTTTCTAAGAAATAAAACGTCCAATCAAATAAGTTATCGTTTCGTAAAACATCTTCAATAATTCACACGGTTACCAAGGACTAAGTTCTGAAATCTACGTGCGCGTTAGAAATTTATTTATCACAAGTTTCGGGGAAAGGAAAATAACATTACACTTGGCTACCTACAGACCCTACAGTGCGCACTTATGTGTATCGTCAATACCTGAATGGGATACACTTAATTTTACCAAAGCTGTCACTCGTCATCGAACATCGAACTCCCGAATAAGTCTCTGCCAGGACTTACGCAGTTGGTTTACGACTGATAAGTCGCAGCGGTAGGGTTATAAGCGCTCCAATCATGATTTTTATTTTACCCTTAAATTATGGTAAACAGAACACATTACTCTTCAATTTACAGTAACACGCTCGACTGAAACAAATTACAGTGGAATCCGTTTATAATGACATCGAAGGGAATTGACAAACACGTCATACTAAGCGGACGTCATACAAAGCATTTTTGTGAAAAAAAACCAACCTTATTTTTTTTAGGTAAATAAATACTTATTTTAATAATGAAACATAGCATATTAAATAAAAATTAAAATTGCACGTAATAAATGCACGTATTTTCATTTTTTGAGATTCAAAACAAATACAAGCCACGTGCCTAACGTCGTCGGGAATCAACGAACATTGCCGAAGGCGTAAAGAGTCATGTCGGTCACTATAAACGGGCAAAATTTATTAAAAATGGTTCATAATAAGCGACATGTCACTGTAAGCGAAGTCATTATATCCGACTTTGTTAAAAGAATTTTATATGAAAACCAAATTCGTTGTGTAATTACGTCATAATAAGCGGTTGGTCAATATATGCGGAGTCTTAGTAAACGGATTCTACTGTACGATCGTTATGATACGATTAATTCGAAAACGAATACTTAAATTGAACTGTGACGCCACTTCCGGTCGGTTGGCTCGAACGATGATATCATTTCCGGTAGCTTCTGACCGGAACCGGATGGAGGATGTATTAGCCGGATTCACTTCTACTGCCATTATGACGACGGATAATTAACTATAGTGTTAAATATTTAATATTCAGCCAATAATAAAACTGTAAAGATATTATTATTATTTCAGCACGATGTTGAAAATTTAATTTGAGCAGTTGGTTTTTTATAGTTATACATACTTTTAAGTATCTATTTATTAGATATTGAAAAGAATTTTGTTTTGAGACTCGATTCACACTAAGTAGTTTTTTTCGTTTACTCTAGGTCAATTCTTTTACATTTTAAAGTCATTTAAGATTTGAGATTTGTATTACATTTCCATTTTTTGTGTTTATTTGTTATTTTTGTCAGTTATTTGTTTTAGAACATAATTCAAATTTTATTGTGCTATAGAGTTATTATGGCTATTTTCCATCCTTTCATTTTATCTTTTTAATCAAAATCATTTATTTTTGAAGTTCTACACGGTTTTGAAAATTCCACGTGCACAACTAGAAATGAAATTGTGAACAGTCACCACATAATTTTTATTTATTTATTTATTAACACACCAACAGCATACATAAAATTATAATTTGCTTAACATCTAGAACATGATCTGGTATGCTTGCCAATCACAGGTGCGTACATCATTCTTAGTGGTTTCATGTTGTCTGACAAAAATTTTAACAAAGTTTGTTATTCAAAAACAGGCAGTGTAATTATTGATTTTTTTAAAGTTTTCTACTAAAAGCTAGGTACAGAAATGTTATGGTTATGGTAAGATAATATTCTCAGACAGTTAATCATTAACTCATACAATGCACTACTCATTCATTCATTCATTCATTCATTGGTCACACACTCAGCTCATTCATACTGTGAGAATTACAAAATCTACTCTATTTTATTAAACCGTAGGACTTTGTACATACAAAGATATTTTTTTCTTATAAGTTAGGAATACACTTAGTTTAGGCGGCGGTTTTATAAAGAGATACCTATAAACTAGTAAGCGATGAAACAAAAATATTTTTATGTTTTTTTTTTGGTGTCTAGTACATTAATGTTATACGGGAAATGTAGTAGGCACCTCTGTGTGAAGGTCGTTATTTGTCAACTGAAAGTCCACTGCTGGACAGGCCGCCTGTAAATCATGCTAATTTAATCGAGAGTGAGGCTTCTGTATTTATTTTTTCATCTATTTAACTATGGGTCTTATCTTTTACCCAGTGGTATCAATTAACATGTATAAATAAATGTATGTATGAATAAATTATAATATAACCGTAATTATAGTATAAACGTAAATTATTGTAACATTGAAAATAATTGCATAATAATAGATATACCTACCTAAGTAGGAATCTAAGTTAGGATGAGGAAAATGAAATTTGCATGCCTAATATGGTGGAATGTGGAGGAATAATATTATGATTATCTTATTTTAAGACATTGTTATACCCGCTTTCAAGCAAATAAATAAATTTGATTGATTGGTTGATTATATTACGAATTCCAATTTATCGACATAATATCAGTAATTAATTACTAATTAGGTCACAACAATAGCCACATTCCTAAGCTCTGCAGAGTCTACTATAGGTCTTATAAGGCTTGCAAGATTTGACCCAGACAAATTAACAAACAGGGCTTGTTACTAAAACCGTTTAATAACAGGTATTCCACGCTTATCGCAACACGTTTGTGGTCAAGCGAGTCCCAATATTTGATCTGAAATACTTATTGATACTGGTGGCCACATACATGAGTCGGCCTTTGAATGATATAATACATAAAGCGAACTGAACACAAAGGTAGGAAAAGGTAGCGATTTGTGAACTGTCGCTTCTGATGTAGCGGTATCTTTGACTCGTGTCGTTATTGTATGCGAGCGGACCTGTGTGGGACGCGACATTAATCTATGAGTGTGTAACATTTAAGTATTATTACTAGCGTATAGAACATAGAACAGACACCGCGAACAACATGTATGTCCCAATGCATTGGCGCCATGTGGCTTCAATCTTCAATGGATTCGTTCGATTTTGAAAAGAGAACTGGGGCTTAATTTTGAAAATGGAACCTCCCGGGCAGTACACACATTTTGTTCGAGATGTCTGTTCTATGACATTATACTTCAATGGTGTGTAAAGACTTTCTTTACACAAATAAAATTATGTTCTACTAGCGCCCAGCCCGCGGTTTTGCCGGTGTTTTCCGTGATAATAAGTACTTAATAACACAAAAATAATTCTTGACAAAAAATAACCGACTTTAAAATCAGGGATAACTCAAAAACTACTCATCAGATCTCACTCAAATTTAAGTGGGACTAGATGACGAGCACCAGCTTTCGATTAAAAGAAAAATCACCAAAATCGGTTTACTCAGTCGAAAGTTTTGAGGTAACGGATATAAATAATACAGTCGAATTTAATACCTCCTCCTTTTTTGAAGCTGGTTAAAAATAAGGCAGAGTCAAGAAGAAGACAAGGCAAGAAGAAAGGCAAGAAGAGAGAGAGAGAGAGAGAGAGAGATGTTAATACGAAAAAAATCAAAAGTTACGTAAATCGGCCAAGTTTAAGGTTCATTTAGGACATTTAATTTTGTTTGGATAATTTTAAGTCTGAGTAAAACCTAAGTATGCTCTCACTCTAGGATCTCACCCTAACTCTCACCACCTGAGAAAAAATATTATCCAAATAGATATCCCCCCTGACTGGAAAACAAGTCTGAGATCCCTCGCTAACACAGACGGTCACCAACAGCCACCATTATTGCTACCATACCATTATTGCTATTATTATTTCTCCAGGGGTTCGCCTGGATAGCTACCACACTTGAGCATGAGTCAGCCGCCAAACGACTTGTTGTGTTCCGACTGGGGGCTTGAGAGCCAGTTCTTTCTTTCTTTTTCTTCTCTCTTTCTTGGCTGGCAACGCATCAGTGATGCCTTTGGTGTTACTGATGTCCATGGGCGACGATAGCCATTTACCATCAGGTGGATTGTCAGCTCGTTTGCCGGCTATTTCCATAAAAAAACAGCGTTAGTGGCTCTAGCCATCGCAAAACATTAAACTAATGAGCTAATTCTCCAAAATACAACCAATGATAAACTAAAGAGAAAAATATTAAAAAAAAACATCAAAATTACAAATTAATATAAAGATATAATAATTGGAACGAAGTTCCTTATCGCGCGTTGTGAAAGAAGGCTAGACGGAAAATTTCGACACTTTTTGATTTTAAGAATGACCACACCTCTTTTTGAAGTGATTCAGACAGTTTTACAGAGATGGCGCTGTACTGCACAACTTTCTGAATCACGCTTGCGTGATTCAGAAAGTTTTACAGAGATGGCTGAATAAACCCGAACCGAACCGACATTCATGTCATTAGGTCGATTACTTATAGGTATGTTTTACAAATAATCTCAACAGCGTGATTCAGAGTACATTTTTGTAGCGACATCTATTATTATTTGTTAAAATGATATATTATGTTCTATTTACAAAGTATTCTTTATTATTTGAATTCAAATCATATTTGACATTCCAAGTTTCTACAATGGCGCTGTACAACAAAACAATACTTAAATCGAAAGGAACTTCGTTCCATCCAGGTGTACCTTGACACCTCTCATGTTTTTTCTTTTACTTTTACTTACTTGTACATAAATTGTATATATTATATTGTAGTTATCTATTGTATTTAATTAACTTGTGATCTAATAGCTTTCTCACAAATAATGAATGTTTAAATATGTAATTAATATTTTAACAATCTCTACCTGGAACTTATCTAATAGGGATCCATAATATCTTAAAAGGTATTTCAGTCTAAGATATTTGTTCGTAAAAGGAGCTCGTCCAACCACGCCCCCTCTTAATTCATTGCATAACCGTTTTCCATTCATTCGGCCGTTCATTCACAAGAGTCATTTGACACGCGGCGACAAATCGGCTTGCAACTATAGATACTACTCTTACCATTCAGAAACTGCCTTAAAACATTTTTATTTACGATTTTAAACTATATTATCAGAAATATAAGCGCTAGTAAACTTTATGATGACGGCAAATTTATAATTGTTTTTGAAATTGCAACTGTTATGATTTCGACTTTATAACGTATTAACAAGGACTATAACACACGCAAGATTTTGCAATCTGTCTTTAAAGGCAGCGAATTGACATACAGTTGTCTTATTATGGTTATAGTTTATTGTAAAAGGAATTTCATGCATGCCTCCGATTCTTAAAGAATTTAAAGCGTAAAGTCAGACACATTGTCGCCATTATGAAATGTGAGTGCTACTTGTGAATGAATGGTCTGAATGGAATGAAATTTGCTATGGTGAATGATTATCAATAAGGTAGATTTTGATTTTTAATCGTTTAGTGAATTTTATAATTGGTGTCTTCGAGCGTAACGTAATGTAGGACAGATGTATTTTATCACATTTATCACTAAGATATTTGGGTCGAGTGATATTTCCGGCAATATAAGTTTAAGTCGTAATCTAAGTAGGTATGCTTGCTTATGTCTTGGGGGCTGGGTTTCACGAGAGGATTACGTTATCAATATTATTATTAAGCAATTTACATAATTATTGGTATTATCTTTTCTAAATTAACTTTCCGTGAAGCCTCCCTGGCCAGTTTCTCCATCACCCTTTTGCTAGAGACAGCTCGTGATCTGTTCGTTTTGAAAGCCAGTCCTTCTTTCTTCTATCTTCTATCTTCAGTAATGTCTATGGTGTTTCTATGTTCATGGGCGATGGTCACTACCTACTTGTTATCAAGTGGCTCGTCTGCTGGTCTTTGGAAGTATTTTCGATATTTTCATTCTTTTGTAGTGGCTCCCGTTCATCATAGTAGGCGAGCTGATGATGACTTTGTAGAGCTGATGACGAATTTAAGTAATATATTTTCAGCAAGTTGAAATCATTAAAAAAAATATTTTATCAGTGTGCGAATCTGGAACCTTGAATCAAGAAGCTATAGCTATAGCGCAGCATATGTCATTTGCAAAAAAGAAATGCTAAAAATATCATTATTTTAAGAAACTTGATTTTGTATATTTTAGTCCATGCAAACCTTCATTTGCTCGTGATGCCTGCTGAAAAACGTTCGTGGTTATGACGTCAGGTCACTAGCTCAGTTGAGTTTTATAACCTACATATCTATTTGATTAAAACTACGACCAACGCAGTTGGTAAGCTTAAATTGGTCGGTTTAAATTGGTAAGCTTATTTTTAGGTAGGTACAGGCTACCTATTATTCTTCGGATAACTATTCAACTTGGCTGTCTGGAAAATTGAATGGAAATGAACTTTTGGACCATCTGTGGTTACATTTGAATATTATTTCAAGTAGATACGTTTACATATCCTTAAACTAACTTATAACAAAACTATGTACCTATATAGTCGTATTCAATGATGTTTAAATAAATATAGATACGTTATGCCCTTACAAATCAACCGAAAAATCTGTTCCGATGTCCGCAAGGCACGCTTTATTGCTTTATCGCACGTCTTTATCGTTCCCAATTGGGAACTTTTTGAGTCACACAACGCGCGCGCTTATGACATATCTGCCTCTTTTTGATATATAATATCATTGGTCGTATTATTTTGGCGTAGGTAGCCACTATTTACGAGTATAATGATTTTCTTCGTATTTATGTTGAATTCATTCATTCATTTATGATACCTGAATAATTGGACAATATCAGAACGATACTAACTAAATAATAAATATATTATGGTCATTACCGGGTTATGAATAGCTCGCGTCACGTACAATGAAACGCTACAATCTAAAATGGCCGCGCGGCTCGTGCAAAACAGCTGTTCGTTTTTATGTCCTCGTCTCCTATTTGCCACGTCATTTAACACAATTCTCCTCACGCTTTCCACTTATTATCCATTTTTATATCATTCCTATAATAAATTTTATGCCAAATAAAATTCTTCGCTCCGCCTCTTCACGCAATAAATAACCGCTTTACGGGAAAAGACAAATTTGTAAAGAAAAAAGCATTCACTGAAAGACCCCCTTTGCGTAAAATTGCACCCCATTGTTCGAAGTTGTTATTGATAATATTGCGGCGAACGATGGGTTTTATTTAGTCTTGCGTCGAGAGGTTTTTGTGGCTATAATCAGTGACATTAAGAGCTTATGGTGGTGTTTTTGATGGACTCTTAAAATAATTGATGGCTTAGTATTTGTCATTTGGTGAAGTGACGCTAAATAAGAAGTGATGTTCACGTTGACACAGAAATTAGTTATTATTCAGTATGTTACCTAGTTTGCTTTTAATTTTATACCAAACAGTTAATGTAATTTCTTTCTTTTTTTTCTATCTTTCATGGCCGTCAACGCATCAGTGATACTTTTGTTGTTGCTGGTGTCCGTGGGCGACAGTGATCGCTTGCCATCAGGTCGTTAGCTCATGTGCCGGCTATTGCCATAAAAATAGTTTACTAGCGTTTTTAAAGCCTTCCGTTTACTTATCACCTTTTGATATCACACTATATTACAATGGTACCCTAAACTCTGTTTCACAATTTAATTTTACGAATTTCGAAATATTTACATTTAAGTACTCGTAATAAGTTGAAAAATAAAACAAATAATGTTACCAGCCTACTTAACTTTTTTATCGCAACCCTAGTCACAGGTCTTTGAGAAAAATAAAATCGTCCCTAATTATCTCATAAATACATGTTCTTATAATGTTAAATCATTAATCTCATTATAATTTTCGATCCTTATAAAATGACATCAAAAGGGGTAGAAAGTTTTTGCGTCAGGTAATGAAGTATTGGCATTATCATAATAATAATGCCAATTGCTTTATTCACCACAATGGCAGTGCATTCCCAAATTATAAGTAGGTATTTGTAAAGCTCTTCCATTACATTCTAAGTGCTAAGCATATGCTACTAGCATTAATTTAGCTGATGCCTAAAATTGTATCTTAAATCCTAGCAATAAAATTTAAATTCGGCTATCATTTCGTGGTTTTGTTAGTTTTATTACTTTCAAAGCAAACTCCATTAAAAAATATTATAAATGTACTCTGTGTCCTTCAAATACGGGATAATTTGCAAGCAACTCACAGTAATATTTCCAATAGCAATGTTACCAGTATTGGACAGGAATAAAAATTCATTGAAAATTTAATTACATATAATAAACCTTATTCCAACGTAATACAGGCGATAGAGTGCCATATTAAAGTCCTATACCGACCCTTGAAAGGAAAAACAATTTTATTAAACTTGAGAAAATATCATTGGTTTAATTATAGACCTTACTACTGTGCAATAAGAATTCCGCTACTTAATGATGAGGGTAAAAATATGATTTTGCGGATACTGGCTGTGACGAATGCAGCCAGTTGGTGAATTCGAATGAAACATTTAATTTGTTTTCTTTATTTCGTTGCGAATGCATTAGCGAAGTGACAATTGTTGCAATTTGATATGCCACGTCATTGACTAAATTAAAAGCGAAAATAAACATTGGGGCTTTAATTTATTGGTGTAAGTAGTTTTCCGTCGACAATCTGCGATAGAGCAGCGTAGGGAAGAATGCTTGAAAAATTTTAAGGTACCTATGAGATCCTTACAACTTGTATGATTGATTGTGTTTGGGCGTTCATTTTAATTTATAATTAAAATAACTAGCTATAACCATTAGTAGATACGAAAGTAACAAATACACCAAATTATTTTGATCCAAAATGCTTTCTGTCCCATTTTTGGGAGAATTTCAGAAAAAAGTGTCTATTTACATATTTTATAAAAATACTTTTCTATCAGAATACAACCCTAAATCAACCTGATGAAGACGCGAGCAGTATTTTATAAAAATTTTAGAGTATTGTAGTCAGAAATATACCGAAGTTTCTTTTTTATATAGACTGTAATTTTATTACACAGCGTTATGGCGAGAGAAAATAGACTTGATATATTATTTTATAATATGTGAAGTATAGGAAGATGGCGCTAATTGTAAATTTGTTATTTTTACCTACTGAGAGTGATAATTAAAAAGATTGCATGTTTCTAAGCAATAACAATTACATGTAATGTTAGAAGGCAATTGTTTTATAACAAATGTATGATATTGTATAGTTCCATGGAAAAGTTCACGCCTTCTCGATGGTACGGGGTGGTGTGACATGCGATCTTTGGGAAGCAGGCGATTGTGAAATTACCGACAAATTATAGTTATCTAATATTGAAGGAAATTGAGGATAGTTATTTCTTACTGTTTTGATTCCTTTCAAGAATTGTAAAGAAACAAAAAATTCTCTATAACTAAAATATTGAATCGATTTTACTCTAGATTTTAATTTCGGAATTCTACATAAGAATCTATTTTACACCTTACAAGCAGGTATTCTAATTACACTATTAAGTTTAAAGTTTTACCGAGTAGGTGTATTACCTACTAACATTCTGATTACAATTACAATTATTTCGTCCTCAAAATCCACTAGACTCGAGCTTACACTCAAAAATGAATGTTCTCTAGCTATCCAAAAGTATATAAGAAAACCTCTCAAACCTTCAAAATCTTTCAAACCTTTTTTATTGCTCAAGATTTCCTCAAGATATTGTCATCTAAAGCGAAGTAGGAAATACGATTATTTTATTCCTTAAACGCACTAATTTCACTTACAACCTCTCCATTTCAATAAAATTGTGATGTCTTAGTCAGGTCATTTAATCTCCAAAGCTCTGCAACGATACTAACATGTTTATGAGTTCTATAAATCTAGGTAAGCTTGGAACTAATTCCAGTACTTCACCAAAACGAGGGTGAAACCTGCTCGCTTGGGCTATTTCGTGGCCATAAACTGAAATAAATAGAACAAGAGGTAACGTTGAACCATGAAGTAGAGGATACGGCTTCTAGAAAAATACCAATATTCATTTATAATTACTTATCTAATTATAATTATATATATTATAATACATAATTTATACTAGCTGTTGCCCGCAGCTTCGCACGCGGAAATTACTTATGTATAATATTGCGACTGTAAATTTAGATGTAGGTAAGCTATCCTATCCTATCTTTCAAGTTGGATCAAACTGCACACGGTGTGCAAAGATTAAAATCAGTTACGTAGTTTAGGAGTCCATCGCGAACAAACAACGTGACACGTAATAGTTATATTAAGATTTATATAATAAATATTAATTATAGAATGAATATTGTGAGATACTTTTTTAAAAAACAGCTTAGAATGTGCTATTGCCCGCAGCTTCCAACGCGGAAATTATGCTTATTATATTTATCCCCTATTTTAAACCGCTTGGGGGTATAATTTTGAAAAATCCTTCCCTAGTGGATGCCTACGTCATAAGAGGAATACTTGTGCGAAATTTTAAGTTTCTAGTCCTAAGAGTTGGCCTGTGCGTTGATAAATCAGTCAATCACTTTTGCTTTTATATGTATACTACCTGACCGGGCGAACTTCGTATCGCCTAACAATTGATCAGTTATCGAGCGAGATGAAAAATGATTAAATTACTAAAACGACCATAAAAAAATAGGGGTTGGTGATGAAAAAGTAAAAATTTAGGTTTGTATGTATTTTTTAATGGCACATTATAAAAAAATAAAAACAAAAAAATTCGTAAAAAAATTAAATAAAAAATTTTAAGGGTGAACTTAGGGGTATGGAAAATAGATAGTAGCCGATTCTCAGACCTACTGAATACGCATATAAAATTTGGTAAAAATCGGTAAAGCCGTTTCGGAGGAGTACGGTAACTAACATTGTAACATGGAAATTTTATTTTATTTTATTTTTCATTTTTTTTATATATCTATACTAATATTATAAAGAGGAAAGATTTGATTGTTTGCATTGAATAGGCTCCGAAACTACTGAACCGATTTGAAAAATTATTTCACTGTTAGGAAGCTACACTGTCCTTGGGTGACATAGGCTATATTATATATTTTTTTACTATTTTTCCCAAAGCGAAGCGAGGGCGATTTCCTAGTTAGGGAACATACCAAAACCACGTGCCTCATTTAGGGGGGGGAGGGGGGGGTCTTCAAAACACCACGATTGGTCACAGAGGGGAGGGGGGGGGGGGGGTTTAGGTTTTTGTCACGTAGTCAATATTTTAGCAACCATTTTAGCCACAAAGTCATCAAATATAAGCAAAATTATTATTCTTTAACTCTGTTTTTGTAAAAAAGTATTGAAAACCGTATTTATCAATTACCACGTGAAAACTAGGGGGGAGGGGGGGGTCTTCTCATATACTACGGATGGTCACGAAGGGGGGGGGGAGGGGGGTAAAAAGTTGGAAAAAATAGGTTACGTGGTTTTGGTATGTTCCCTTAGAATAGGTAGCGTACTGCCCGCCTTTTCCAGGATAGTAGTTATCTTATTCGAGATCCTGGTCTACCTATAGATATGCTAAATTTCATGAAAATTCCTTCACTTTTTGCATGAAAGAGTTATAAACATTCATACATCCTCACAAACATTCATAATACAATATTAGTTGGATAGTAGGATTCCCTGAAATTAAACGAGGTAAAGTTGCTAGTACGAAAGAAAATAAAATTCCGTGTCCTTTATAAATCCTATCCCAGTAATTACGTATGTACGAGAACGTCGCACATTCTAATCAAGCGAGAAACGCCTCTGATTCTGTCGCGAGAGGCTTTACGTATAACGTAATAATGTTGAGTTCTATAATTTTTGTTATTTAACTTAATTTATCCTGTTGGAGATCGACGTACTCTGTTTCAGCCAGATTAAGCTCAAAAAATGCTTAAGCTCGGGTATGGTAGTGGTGGGTATTAGTATATATTACTTTGTGACATTCTGATTACAATTACAATTGTTTTGTCCTTAAAATCCACTAGACTCGAGTTTATATTCAAAATGAATGTCCTCTTACTTTGTAATTAGAATGTTACAAAGTATTACTATACTTATTACTAACAGTTTAAAATCTAGCAACTATCCTTCTAGAATCCATCTTAAAATGTCTTTTACCTGTTTGTGAATTTCTGTTGTAGAATAGATAGATGAACTCTTTATTATTAGTACACTATTAAATATTCATAACGGTAAAACAAATAGAAAATTACTAAACAGCGAGGCGATCTTATCGCTACATAGCGATTTATTCCAGGCAACCCATTAGTCATAGGTGATAGATAGATAAAGTAAAATATAGCGTTTGTAGGAAAGAAAAAGAAAAGAAAACTGCGAGGCATAAACTGTGAGTAGGTCAATCGCTACCTTTTTGAATGGCAATGCATTCAACCTTCAATAGTTTATGGATACCTTCAATAGTTTTAAAAACTTCTGTATAACTTTTATATAACTCCGCTAAGTTACTTGTTTAACTTAAAAAATATGTACTTCAAGATCGAAAATCGTAGCTTACACATTAAAATCACAAGAATATTCATGGAATAATTAAGTTTAAATAAGCTACAAACTATTGTATTATTCTACCCAAAGGGCAACTATTCCTGTTCCTCATTAGTTATTCAAGACAGCTGAGTCACTGAAAACAATGGGAATAACAAGCCCTTACCGATTGTGTCACATCAAAAGGAAACTGTAACGAAGGGAAAAAACCTTAGTTCACTCGATTGTGAATAGAGAAAAATAGCGACATACGCTGTTTTCTTTTCCGTCTATTTTATAACGAGCAACCTGGTCTGGAAACGGGTGAATTTCGTTTTAGAACATACTTACCTCCGATTGATTTGAAACTTGGTATACCCATGTATTGTATACCTATGTACGCACTAATCACTAATATCATACAAAAATAGCCGCATATTTCATTTTCAATTTCACCTTGAAAAACATTATTTTTAACTTTTCACGTTTATTTCGCAAAATATTGATTTTACAGAAAAATTTTTCGAGTGAAAGTTGTAGCCCGTAAGAAAACTGACATTTTATGTTAAATACATTTTTCTTGTAGAGCCAGTGGTTTGGGAGAAAAATTATAAGGTACTATTATTAGGTACTATTATTATTTATTAGCGCTTTGCCCGCGGCTTTACCTGCATTTTCCAGGATAATACGAACTATGTCCTAGATCATGATCTAGATACCAGTGTGTTAAATTTCACAAAAATCTGTTCAGTAGTTTTTGCATCAGAGTTACAAATAACTTCACAAAGTTTCATGTATAATATTTATAATATTAATGGGATCATGTACCTACTCAATTCATGGTTTAATCTGTTTAATCGTTTAACAGGTCAGTTACTTTATTGTATTACAATCTTTGTGTTTATTGCAATAGTTGCACAAAAATGCTGTCAAAAACTATCTACTGAATTTTTAACAGAATCTTCATACTAACGTGATACTAATCCTAGTTGTCCTCCGGGATTTAATCCTTTACCGGGATGTAAAGTGTCCTAAGAGTTACCAAATTATGGCAAGTATTGTATTTTATTCAGTGGCGTCTACGTCATACTTGCACAAACACACAAAAGATAATAAAAACTGAAAAAATAGTTTAGACCTTTATGAAATCACAAAACCTATAACAATTTCAAGATTTAACCCCATTGAAAATTCGTTGTATTCCAACAATAGCTAAATTGGTCTTCAAACAGTTTGATCACTTTAGGCCTTTCACAGAAGGGTCTTTAAATAGCGATTTCATGGAAAATCTAATAGACGTCGATATAGCTCAGGTGTTGCCCGGAGCGGTGAAAATTTGCCAGAAATAGTCACCAAGACAAGCCAGTCGGAAACCAATCGTAGAAGCGTATCGTTTTTGTTCCGTCGTTAATATCCATTACCATGATGGTTATTTTGTGAAATTAGAAATTTTAGGAACGCAATGTAATATGACGTATCGACGGTAATAAAACCCGCAGAATACCATTGTCAAGTTATATGACCTTACATCTCCAAAAGCATAAAATAGAATGTATTCCCAACTGACATAATCGTCTTCCCTACGACTTAAGTCCCTCGTATTTCCATTTAATAGAACGTTCTAGCTGCCAAACCGTTTCTATGTCTGAATGGATAAAACAAGACGGCAGCCGCTTCCGAATGTTGCCTACAAATGATATCGAATAATCATTTCTCGGTCGCGTGCACTGGAATATTAAATACTTACCTAGCACTCAGCCCACGGCTTTTCTCACGTTTTCCGGGATGATAAGTAGCTTGTATCCTATTCCAGACCATGGCCTACCTGTGTGCTAAATTTTATGAAAATCCGTTCAATAGTTTTTGCTTAAAAAAGTAACAATCGTTATCACAAATTTTCTCATTATAATATTTATAGGATCTATTATATCAACAAGGCACAGACAAGTAGTAACTATAGTGTTTTGTCCAAAAATGGCTTGTGTTCTAATCCTGCAGACATCTTTAAGTTTTAAAAGATATAATATGCGATAGAATTTAATCATGTAATTTAATTCCTCATCAAATTTGCTTTGGTGAGGAAAATCATCGTGAGGAAACCTGCACACCTAAGAGTTCTCCATAACTATAACATGAGTGGGTCAGTTGTTGACCTATCAGATTGAATTTCATCCATTCCGATTAAATTCGTGGAGAACTTCTACGGTTCGATTACCACGATAATTTTTATGACATGGGGCTCTTCAAAGAAGGTGTAAAAAGAGTTCTCCTTGAAGGCCGGCGTTGCATTGACGATTCCTCTGGTATTGCTCATGTCCATCGCCAACGGTAACCACTTCACGGTCTGCTCTTTCGTCAGCCCTTTAAGCTATAAAAAATGTTATGAGATGATGAAGACAATAAAGGAAATTTCTCCAACAATACACAACAGCGATAGTCCCAACAGAGACCTAAGGATATTGACTAACCTCATTCGATAAATAAACAAAACCTAAACTAGTTTCAAACGCAATTTTCTAGACTATCATCTCAAAGCCCAAGTGACCTGAGTTTGCTTCGCTTTAATATCGGTTCTTGTTATTATCGATGATAACAATATTAAAATTAACTGTGGCTTTGAGTTATATTAAATGTCATCTCTTTAGAAAGAACAGACAGTAAACAAAGAAATTCTATTCTATTTTCTAGCAGTAAAATCTTTTATGCTGCGAAAACACTTTTTTGTTATTTGAAGTTGTATAACATAAAAAATGCGGAATGCATTAAAATAATTTGTTTTAATATGAGGATGACATTTGTGTGGAGTATCGTTTAAAATGCATTTAAAAGGCTTTTGAAAATTAGCGAATTATTTGACTTTAAAGTGCTCATTTTGGTTAGAGTCAAGTGCTCCTTCCAGCAAAATGGTGTTGGACATGTGATAAAATTCACGGCACTAACGTTAGTATATAATGATGAATTTAAAAAAAATCTATCACGGCTAGATTAGCGTCAGTAGTTTGTGAGTAATAGTAGATGAATTTACAATTACCGAACTCTACATTACGCCTGGCCTGACACGCACTTGACCGATTTCTTTCTTATTCCTCCTCCCCACCTACAATAGTATCATCAGCTTGAAAACAACTCTATGACCCTTCACTAGATAGGCAACATAACTTCCAACTTACACGTCGTATTTACAATCTTAATGTTCTGGTTTTGCAGAATCACTCCACCCGTATTAGTGTGAAAACCACAGAGAGGTCTTCTTTAACTAAACCAGTAACTTAGCCTAACTCCGCAAGTAAATATCTCTTATAGTTTAAGTCAGCAAAAGCTCCAACCCACTCCCTTTGTTATTATAAGTTATGTGTGTGTTTACTTCATACTTGTCTAACTGTTTTAATGATATTAGCAACTTCGTAGTCAAGAATCTTTCGTTCAGTTCATTAATTAGATAAATTTGTTTTGCTTGCTAATAATTCTACTCGTCGTTTGAGATTTTGAACATCAAGAAAAGTTTAGTTTAAAAATTTGTGGCCTTATTCATAAGCGCTTTATAAACTTAGTTAAGCTATTAATAGCACTGTTATAATATGTTTTACCTATCGTTTTTCATAAGAGTGAAAGAAACAAAACTTTTATCGAAAAGATCGATGATTAATCGCAAACTTTGTAGTAACAGAGTCACAAAGTAGACTAATACTAGCTAAATAATAAAAAACATGAGAGGTGTCAAGGGACACCCGGATGGAACGAAGTTCCTTTCGATTTAAGTATTGTTTTGCTGTACAGCGCCATCTGTGTAAAACTCTCTGAATCACTTCAGAAAAAGTGTCGTCATTCGTAAGAATCAAAAAGTGTCGTAATTTTCCGTCTAGCCCCCTTTCACAACTCGCGATAAGGAACTTCGTACAAAAATGTCGCATTATTATAACGTCTGCAAATATTTTTTTATTCGCGCTCATACAAACTCAACTTATAAAACGTTTGTGACATCGCACCTCACACAGTAGGTTCCAGTTACAATCGCTCCCGACAATTGCATACAAATTGTATAGTTATCAAGTTACAACACTTTTATAATCTTGACTATTATCGAATCAAATAAAAACGCTATTCAGCACTAATCGCCACTTACATGCCTTTTAATCGCGTTACAATTCACTATTCGTAAAGCGTTTTATTACTTAAAATATAACGTTGAAATTTTTATTTACATTTAAAATGGCTTACGAAATGGTTTTACATGGATAAAGTGGTGCTAATGGTTATGAAATAAAGTCGAAAGTTGACTGTTTCTTGTTATCGAAAATGCTTTGTAAGCAATCGCCACTTTCAACCGTTTAACTGATTGAAGATAAGATGATAATTGTCGGCAGAATTATGGAGTTTGAGGTTTAATTTAATGCCGTATCCGATAAAGGTATAAAAGCGTTGAGGAAGCAGCGTAAATTTTTGCTGTTTTATTTTACTTAACTAAGTTAGAAAGATTATTTACTTGGTTAGGGAGTCAGTATGAAGAATCGGCCGATATAATATGTTCATTAATGCTTGTACTACTGTATAACTTCGTATTGATGCCCTATCCTCTACAATGACCGCTGGAACTGTCCAACGGTGTTTTGTACCTCTATCTAGAAAATGAGAAGAAAAAAGAAAGAAAGCGTGTGAGTGGCACCCACACATGGCACTTTGCGTGTGTACATAATACAAACAAAACATCGTCGTGTCAACCAATGAAGAATGCACGGAAAACAGAGATAAGAGGTCCCTGTATTCCGTGGAAGAACGGGTTGTTACCAAAAGTCAGTACCCATCAGCCGAGATGCCATCGTTGCCGTTACGTCAAAACTCGACGTTTAATCAAACTTCCAGTTAGGCGGAACTTAAGTGATTGACGTTTGGAAATAGGAAATTTTATTTTTATTATATGCTGAACATGGAATTTACTGTTTTTGGCTGTAACCCTAATGGCATACGGATATATTTATCATAAATACATACGGGTATCTTTATTATTTAAATTTCGAGCGTCCACCATGCTGCTACAGAATTGACTGGTGGAGAAGCCTAAAAATCTGATTAAGATGGACCACTGATAGTCAGGCAGAAGCTTCAGTCCATTAATGGCCAACTACTGAGCGCAAGCTCTCTCTTGAGGAGGCCTAGAACACACATCAGAACGCTGCTCCTTTGAGGATTGGTTATGTTAGTGGCCAACCCTAGTTTTCATGCCCCCGGGGTCATGGCGGGGATGAAACTTAACGAATGTTATATTACTATAATAACCGAGAACGGCAGCTTTACCTGAAGAAGAGCTCTTTTCACGACTTTTTTGAATGTCAAAAACTTACAGAAACATTTGACTGTCTGCTGAATAATAAAAACTGCTTAAAACGCCTTTTGTAGACGGAATGGCGACATTTTGCGACAGACACCTATCATAATAATTATTATTGACTCTACTAATTAATTAATGACTGTTAATTTGAATGACTTCCCTTTAATGAAAATTGATGAAATTTGGCAGACATGTGTATTTCCGATGACAATACACGAAAATCATATTTTAAACTAATTTTCATTGTTTATTTGTTGTTAAATTAAAAAAAACGATTTTCAGACTTTAGACGCATAATTCTCTATGTTCTATTTTACGTAGAGACTTGAAATTTTCACAACTTGTAGCTAATTTTATAAACTAAACATTGAAATAAAAGCGTTTAAAAAAAAATTTTTTTTGGATTCAACTTATTTATTCTTTCTCCGTTTTAACCTTGTAACCCATGTACCATGTAATTTTCATGACGAAATAAATGTTTCTTTCTTTCTTTCTTTCTTTCTTTACTCAATAATTTATTTTTATTATTTATTTATTTATATTTAATCTTTTGAAACTTACAAAAATGTAAAAGGTACAAAGGCGGACATATTGCTAAAAGCATTCTCTACCAGTCAACCTTCGGGAAGTAAGGAAAACGTCGATGGCTGTATTATAAAAACGATGAGAAAAAAAAAACAAAAAAATACAGTTACATGTATAACAAATTTAAAAATAAATATGTACATTTATAAAACATAATACATATATATGTATATACGTACAATAATGTCTATTGTATGTATAAAAAGAGGACTTTGCTAGTAAGTCTAAGTACTGAACTTGGGTACGATCGATCCAAGTAGTCGGGCTACTTATAAATTCTCAGAGCATAGCCCGAACCGAAGCCATAGGCGAAGAAGAGCTCATAGCTCGGCGGTTTGTATCGATCTCAAGCGATCGGCCGAGTTAAACAACAAATAATATGAAATGAAATATGTTTTTTGAATTGGATTTATTACAAACTCTTTGCGAAAGCCAATTTACGGCCAATTTCCCGGGAGAAGAAGTAGCAAGAAACTACCGAGTTTATTTTTTCCTACTCACAATTACAAGCATTGTGTGCTTCGGAGGGCACGTAATACCGTCGGTCCCGATTGTTATGTGTTATGAGGCGGAGCGGAGCGAGATGGAGTATGCTCTAGACCTCTTCAAGAGGAGAGACCCGTACTCAGTAGTAGAACAGTCAGTAAAAGAATTAAGTATGCATGACATAGAAAACGTTCCGTAATGTTACCTACATTTAATAAATAAAAAAACATGAGAGGTGTCAAGGGACACCTGGATGGAACGAAGTTCCTTTCGATTTAAGTATTGTATTGTTGTACAGCGCTTGTTCAGACTTAAGATATTTAGTTTGGTTAGTTGCGGATAGATGGCGTTAGTAAATTAATTCTGAATCACGCTATCAACTTATACTTGTAACATACGTAAGTTCAAGGAAACTATTAACTGTTTGAATTCGCTCTGGATACTTAGTTCCGTTTACCTTATATAGTTACGCAGTTTGTACAGCGCCATCTCTGTAAAACTAACTGAATCACTTCAAAAAAGTGTCGTCATTCGTAAAATCAAAAAATTGTCGAAATTTTCCGTCTAGCCCCCTTTCACAACGCGCGATAAGGAACTTCGTTCCAATAAACAAACTCTATCACACTCATATCCCGCAGTAGGTTTGCACCTGTGTTTCGGATGGCGTAGACAACACACAGATCACAATAACACCCATGACCCGAGTACAAATATTTATCTGTCACATAAATATCTGCCCGGCCGGGAATCGAACCCGGGACCCCTCGCTTCGCAGGCAGTGTCGCTACCAACTAGGCTACAGGGTCGTAATGTAGGTAGGTATAATATTACAAAATGTTTGTGTTAGGATCATTGAGAAAAGCTACCTTTTTACATAATATGATTTTCAATGATAATGACACAAAGTTTTTGTAATATTAAATAGTAGGTATTGATTGATAATGAGTTTTGAACTAACGGACCAGAGCTTTGAAGTATTATATACATATATAATGTCAACCATCGGGTAGGTAGGTACTATCCCACGCGAGTCCACTTTAGACTTGACTGTTTTTCCATTATAATTCGCGGTCAACCACTCAACTTTGCCGACCTCGACGCTTCATTAACTTTATGGATTAAATTTCCCATTAACATAAACCACAGGGCAATATTCACTGAGTGCTCGCCAATTTGTATGAAACATAATACTGGCCATACACGATCAAGTATACTTGTTAAGTTTGCAGCGGCATCCAGTAAACTTGACGGTGTATGGCCATGGTATGGCTATCTGGCCATATAGCTATCCCATTCAAGCTGGATGCCGCGTCAAGTCAAACTGCAAACTTGACAAATACACCTGATCGTGTATGGCCAGCTTAAGTAATATAAGTAGGTACATGGAATGTACATAGGTAATAATATTTTTTTTAAGTAATTGCGGACAATATGAAGCATACTTATAAATTTTAAAATAACGCACTTTTTCAAGTATTGAAACATTAATTTTCTTTACTAGCAGTCATAATATGTATTTATGGTAATTCACAATGCCCAGTTTCATAAATCTAGTCGGCAGTAGGTAACTAAGTCGATCACTTATGATGGAAGCCGTCGAATTTCGGGATAAAACACTTCTTACTCATTTGGTATTGGCAATTTCGTTGTAATGAAGTACAAAATACCATTGAACTATAAATAGAACGTAATGAAAAAGTAATATTTAACAAAATAATAAAATAATAGATATTTATTATAAGTAAGTACTGTCCAACGCAACAGCCAAACCTGATTTGACCCTTCATTTTCTACCCATTGTTATACCATGGCGATATAAAACATGTTGGCTATAAAGTGACAATTATAAAGATATGTATGAAGAGGCGGGGTCAAGATAGCCACGCCCCCCGAGAAGGGGGTAACAGATGCGCGTGAGTTGACATGACAAAACGGTTGACTGCTCGGTACGGTTGTTTGACGGCGATGACAACTGATAACGTTTTTAATAGCTTACTGTAAGTTTTTATTATTGTTGACTAGGAACTCGCCCTCGCTTCGCTTCGAGAAAAATAGTAAAAAAAACTATATAGCCTATGTCACCCGGGGATAATGCAGATTTCCAACAGTAAAAGAATTTTTCAAATCGGTTCGGTAGTTTCGGAGCCTATTCAATGCAAACAATCAAATCTTTCCTCTTTATAATATTTGTATGTATAGGTAACTTTAAATTCTGAATTGTTTTAAGTTGCAGGTTTGAAATATTATTATAAAGATAAAACTTTATGTTAATCTGCTACTTAATTCAACGCACAGTAATGTCAATTTTATAGGTATTGACCATATTATAATTTTATATATCATTCGTATAATATTGTAATCCTCATCTTGCGTCGTCGCGTCTGATAGCTTAGATTCTGCGTACGGTCTCGGCAATATTTAATGTAAATTCGCGGCATTTTTCACTAGGGTATAACTAATCCTCATTTAGTATTCAGATCTGTCGTGTAAAACAGAAATCGTATCTCTACATGCACGCGGTATGACGAAACTATAGGCGGGAGCGGGAAGGTTTACCAAAACCATTCAGAAATATTTATCTTTTACATAATATCCATTGGCAGCGGCCGGGAATCGAACTCAGGACT
Organism: Thymelicus lineola; assembly: GCA_963932265.1. Classification (NCBI taxonomy): domain Eukaryota; kingdom Metazoa; phylum Arthropoda; class Insecta; order Lepidoptera; family Hesperiidae; genus Thymelicus; species Thymelicus lineola. The sequence goes on along the minus strand of OZ010693.1, from coordinate 1,079,675 downwards.
TACCAAAGAGTTTCCTTATTAGCTAGGATCACCATTAACGAAGCTTCAGTGACGTCCATCGTAAAACGCTAGTAATATAAAAGGTTAAGTTACAGAAACTCCTGGTGTTCTACTAATACAATCTAATTATTGCACAGTAGGTACAAGCAAAAAATCTTTACAGGCATTTTTTGCAGATATAATTATGGTATTGCTGTTATTATTTCCTGCAGGATTTTTCTTTGTCCGTATTTGTTGATAAATAGAATTAAAATTACAATTGGTTTCAATTAGCAATCAGTGGTATTACCATTGTACGTGCATCTGTTTAATGAAAAGGGTCGACTCGAGTTTAACGCGTACAAGTTATAGGCGACGGCGGTTCTTTTAATTACCTGCTCATTTTTGCAAATTTTGGAAAATCCACACAAATATATCTGTATTTCAGAGATTGATTTCGTAGTATAAGCTAGTAATAATATCTAACTATGAGTATCTTTTATCCTATTTACTATTAATAACGTAATTATCTTTTTAATTTATAATTTAATTCATGAAAAAATTGGTTGTCTGTAAAGTAGGTTTACGGACAATGGGTTTACGTGATAACGTCTATTTCGTAGAAGAATAATTTATGATATAAATATTGTCAATTCGTATATTATGGGTATTCGTATTGGGAAATAGAATGAAAATTACAATTTTACATATTAAATTACAGATACATATATATTTCGTTTTATTATTATTCAGCGTATCTCTTTCTCGATACTTTGCGCGCGTTGTGGCTCGTGACGTGAGCAGGCTCGTTACCACGTTTTCGAGAATGCCTTCCAAGCGGACCGATTACGCTTGAGTGGGAGAGAGACGGCCGGTCTAGCGTGCCTCTCTCTCTAATGCTGCGCGCGCTTCCGTGACGTGAGCGGCCGTTACTCGGTTTTCGTGAATGCCTTTCAGGCTCATCGTCTTTATAAACGTTATCACGTTAAAAAGCTAAATTTTATCCCAAACTTACTGTAATGCTTTAGTGAAGTACAATCAAATTAATTATGCCGTTTCTAACATGTACTTACAGGTAGATTTGCGTTACATAATAACCTAAATAAATAAAGTTATTTTTACAACAGCACTCCATGTTTTTAAACGGGTAAGTTTTTAGTTTTTAGTTTAGAGCGAGATTCTAAATACGGTGATATTGAAAAGACTCCTATAATAATTGATAATTTGATGTTAAAATATTAGGTCTCATGAAAGCTAGGCCCCTAACTTAATAAGACCTGACTCTACAAGCTTTAACTCAACAATAGCAGGTTTTGGAACAATAATGTTTAAATCTCAACTTCTAAAAGTTCCACCGTGCGTGAGCACCTAATGGATCTAGCCGGGTTATACAGAGCCCTGAGACCACGCGTAAGGAAATTAGGTTTAGACTGAACAGTGAATATAATACTATAGTTACTCGGATAAATGTGAAGACATTAAAAATTTTAATAAAGTCTTAAAATACTGATAAGGCAACATTTATCTGTAACTAGTAAAGTGGGGCACAATATGACATACGTTATATGACATTTACAGTGGTATTTGTGTTAGTATTATCTGTGAAATTTTGCCGCGACTTACCCTTCTTCAGATAAGAGTGTTGCCTTATCGGATTTTTTTTATGTTTATTAAAATTTGACATACTATTCACATTAATCCGACGCACTGTAGTTGGCATTTAAAATCACTATGTATATTTTACGAGTAGTAAACAGGCCTATTATTATTACATCGAGCCCAGCAGTGGGACAATTATGGGTTGTTGCTTTGCTTTTAAACAGGCCTCATTGAAGCGTTCTTGTCCCAGCGGCTTGTGTCAATTCAAAGTGATCGACAAAAGTAAGCAACAGCGGGTGCGGTCGGTAGTTGGATGGGTGACCGCTAGTGGCAAAAAATTCTTGAGCATTACTGTGCTTCGGAGGGCACATAAAACCGGTTGTTACCGTAAGATAAGCCATATCGGAGGTTCTCGGACGGCATAAAAACTACCGACCGGGTTGGCCATTATTGAAGCTAAATCAAGCCAAACAGACCTATATCGCTGCAGCCTCTACATTGCGCCAACCCGCACTCTAATTTGAATAATTTTTCGTCACGCGTCTCGTAATCGGTGTTTGAGCTGTAATTACGATTTATAACGGTTTTTACATTTTGCAGGCTTTTTGTGTTCGTGCCTTTTGCCAAAATAAAACCATTTTTTGTTATGTCGTTTTGATATGTTATTGTTGTTACTGTTTTTATAGTCCTAAGTGATGTATGAGTGTTTGGAGTTTTAATTTGGTTGTAATTTTGATTTGCATTTGTGGCACAGAAAGTTTTAATTATGATTTACTTGCTGTAATAATGTGGTTATGGCGTATGGAAGGATGAAGTAATAAAATGTGTTGTTATGGGATTAAGGGATTTTACCCATCCTTAATTTTATCAGTTGTTGTCAATAATCTAGATAGATTGTTGTTGTTGATTCTAGATCCAATATTATTATAATTATCAGTTACCTAGAAACTCTCAAAAATATTATAATGTAATTTATAAACTTAGGTTTATAAAGATCACGGAGAGGTTATTGATAGACGTTAGTCAACCTCTGCTAACGCTTGACTCCATAGTTTGTAGTTTATTTTGGACATTTTAGACAATACTCAAGTAGTCTGGTAGTACGGTAGTTTTTAAATGCCTGGCTTGTTAATATCTGCTAATCTAGTAGGTACACTTAAAAGTTTTGTGTCGGCTGTGTTATCGGAGAGTCAGAGTCAGTAATTAGCAGTTTCCACATTTTCCTGGCTGGCAATAATGATAATACAGATATTTTGATGCTAATTTACGGTCGTCCATGACCATACCATCAAACCCGCCTATTCGTTTGTATTACACACATGCTTTTGCTTCACGTAGAATAAAAACTATCACTGATGTCGAGCAAATAGAATACATATTTGATTATTTTTTATTTTTTACGTCTTTGTTTGTTTGTCTATGCATAAATTTTCACCGAAATGGATGCGATTTTAATTTTAACTTTTTCAAATAGAATGTCACTGAACATTAAAAACTTACTGAAAAAACGTATTTCTCTTAATGTATGGCTTCAACCCATTAATGGCCCACTACTGGGCACGGGTCTCTCCTCTTGAGGGGGCCTAGAGCATACTCCACCACGCTGCTCCAGTGCGGATTGGTGGAGGGGTTAGTGGCCAACCCGAGTGTCGGAAGCGCTCATAGCCCGGCGGCTTGTGTTGATCGGGAGCGGTCGGTAGTTGGATGGGTGACCGCTAGTGGCAAATAAACCTTTAGCGTTTCCATGCTTCGGAGGGCACTTAAGCCGTTGGTTCCGCTTGTTATCTTAAGATAACAGTCGTTAAACCATGTCAGAAGCCCTCGGGAGGTTTCAAAACTTCTTAATGTATATTAGGTCTTTATTACAGGTATTATCATGGTTGTTATTAATTCTATTTCACAATTTCTGAAGTGGAAAATAAACTACTTAGATTGATGGAAAAAGTAACCGCTGAACAAGCAACTAGAAGCATTGTTTCCTGTCGTGAATTGTGGGAAATTAAAGCATTCTTCTGTTAATATTTTATTCTTAGAACGTTGAGAATGAACTCGGTTCTTTTACCTTAGGAATACCTAAGGAATCGTAATAAGGATTCCTTTTGTAATGTCTCTTTTTGTAATGTATCAACGGCACCCCTTACTGTAACAAGGTATAGATATACAATTTATCATTGTTCAATCAATTGCGTTTTTAGATTCCACTTATTTTGTACTTATTTATGTACCGTCTGTTGTGCCATTCTATCTATAAACTTAAGATATTACTCTATATTGGTGTATAATAAAGAATTTTGTTGTTGTTGTTATGTATTGATAAATTAATGTTTAACCATATCCCCACCTGATTATAGTGATTATATCTGTCCTCGTGAAACTGTAAAGGCTGTGAAGCTTAAAAATACCTCATTGTATCGCCTGCTGAACTCTACGGAACTCACAGTTCCATCAGTTCAACTCTCGCGCCGCGCCACCGCGGACAGCGAGAATAATTTTAATTTCAATCGCCGCATCGGTAGGAAACTTTTATTTTTAGCTTCGGTTTACATTTTTATATATCGTCCTATTACTGCAAATACCGCCAATGTGACTTTCTGTCAAAATCGTTTTTTTAGGCCTTAAGAATAAGCTTTTCAATACCTACAAACTGGTAAAACCAATATTTCGTTACGATCCTCCATTACAAAGATAGCTTTTACGTAACGTAACATATCACTAATTTAATAACATTTACGTACAAGCAAAAACTGAAATGTGTGTTATAATGCAACGATTCATATTTTTATGTCCATGTAAAAACTATAACTAGCCTATTATGGTTTTTTGCATATTTATTTTATCGACATAACAGAAATTTTATGTTCTGAAAGAAAGTTGTACGAGTACATATCTGGTATTTGCATACAAGTTTACCTGCATTTTTTTTTATTTTACGTCAGGCTAAATATACAAAGCACCTTTACCATGTTTTTCCTGAATAGGTTTGCATTAATTTAACTACAATATAGTACAGCCATAAAATTGTACAGCGCCTTTACTAGTTTTACCTGTAACATCTATGCAATAATGTCGCGAATTCGTACAGGAAGAACCAGCTATCTGCGCGTACAAGCTTCACCCAGTAGCTAACTTCACTCAGTTGACAGTGTTGACACTCATGCGCCGAAGTCGTTGATATCGTCCTATTACTGCAAATACCGACAATCTGCAAAAAACGCGTTTTGAGAAATCGACAATTGAAAGTTTGAATACTTGTTTATATTTTATGATGTTAAAAAGATGCATTGTATTTAAAAAAAAGCTAAAACCTATGTTATCTTGTTTGCTATTTTATTGCACAATGCATGTAGACTGTGTTTAAAATACATTAAAATAACGTTAAAAAATATAGTCTGCCATATAACTGTTTTTTCCTGTACAAATATAATCTTGTTTATTTCTTGTCCAAAGGCATCAATATCTAAAAATCAACTTAAAACGAATTTATTAGATATATAATTTACCTGCAAGCAACAGGACAATAAAAAAAAATTACAAGTTTTCGAGTTATTTTTATTTTATTGAAAAGATATACGGTTTTACCTGTACAACATTTCGGGATTCCTTACATATGGTGCTTTAACCCCGCTGAATATGAATGATTTCAGGGATATTTTTAAATTTATTAGTTTGTATACATACTTTGCGTCAATACTCTTATCCACGGACATATGCTTTAAGTGGAAATTAATACAAATAAAAATATAACTTGTTGCATGATGTTAAAGTAGAATAACCGTTAGTTATTTACTGCACCGCTGTGGCTAAAAGGGCAATAATAGTCAGTTAGTGGTTGATTGAAATGAACGTAGACGTTTTTTACTGTATTATATTTATTTATTTATACAAAACATTACATTAAATTAACTAATCGTCCTCCTCGCTACTGGTTTCAGACGCCGCGACATCGGGAACTCGATCCACAATGTCATTTTCACATTTAAGTGCGAGAAACCATCCATGGTTTTCTTCCGGAATTACGCTTTTATGACATAAGCTTACCAAATCTTTTTTATTTGCCGCGGAGATCGCTAGGGGCATGTTGTAAAATTTTTGTAAACGGTGGCTTTGTGCCATGTTTTCTGGTGTCGGTGGTGGTTCTACGGAATTGGGGTTCGATCTGCTACGCTGCTTCCCTTTTCTTGTGCTGTATCTCGGGCCAGCTTGAGGAGATGTCGGCTTGTGAAATCTTACTGCGGGAGCCCTGGTGTCAAAGTTTAAATAATCTTCAGATACGTCATAGTTGAAATAAATCCTATGATCGCCCTTCAAAAATTTCATTTTTGAAGTGAAACTTCTTTAGAATCGTTAGTGATTTGAAACCGGATGCAACGACAGGTAAGATAATATAACCGCTAATTTCGACTTTCAATTTAAATTGTCCGTAGCCCAATGGTCAGGACGTAGATTCCCAAAACCTGATGCGCAGGTTCGCATCTCCCAGTATTTCTTTTTTTTTAGTTTTATTTTTTTTTTAGTTTTATTTTTATACTGTTTTTAAATACTTTCAAATGCTCTTTTAAATATTTTCAAAGAATTTTTTTTTCATTCTAGTTATATTTTTGCGTCGATATTGACGACACATTTCGGCATTAGTTTTCGGCATCTTATAAAATTTATTATTTAGCACAACAAGATATAAAAATACTCACAAATAAGAGCTCTTTGCTGCGCAAACCCCTCGACAACAACACGTAAATTATTAAATAGGTACCATCTAGCAGCAGTCTTACACAAAATTACTGTAGCGCGCCATCTAGCAACTAACTAAGAAACAACAATCGGTTGGTCGATCGATTTTTCTTATGTTCGTGGTTACCTTTTAAAAAGTGCTAAGTAAGTATTCATAGATGGCGCGAGGAACTAGGTAGAAGATTCGATTTATTGACCAAAATTTTGGAAAGTTTCACTTCTACCACGTGTGAATTGCACACATTTTAATTTTTTTTTAATTTTCAGCCACAACACTTTGTTGCCGTTGCAATATTTGGTTTTATTTTTTAATGTAGCTTCAGCTAATAGCTTTAGATCGTAGAACTCATTGAATTTAAATTCTTTTACATTATACGGGGCTTTTTTTACCTTTTTACTACCGACTTTGTACATGTCTTTCGACCTGGCACTCTTAAATGAGTTAATCTATACGATCTAAAGCTATTAGCTGAAGCTACATTAAAAAATAAAACCAAAGATTGCAACGGCAACAAAGTGTTGTGGCTGAAAATTAAAAAAATTAAATTTTTGAAGGGCGATCATAGGATTTATTTCAACTATGACGTATCTGAAGATTATTTAAACTTTGACACCAGGGCTCCCGCAGTAAGATTTCACAAGCCGACATCTCCTCAAGCTGGCCCGAGATACAGCACAAGAAAAGGGAAGCAGCGTAGCAGATCGAACCCCAATTCCGTAGAACCACCACCGACACCAGAAAACATGGCACAAAGCCACCGTTTACAAAAATTTTACAACATGCCCCTAGCGATCTCCGCGGCAAAGAAAAAAGATTTGGTAAGCTTATGTCATAAAAGCGTAATTCCGGAAGAATACCATGGATGGTTTCTCGCACTTAAATGTGAAAATGACATTGTGGATCGAGTTCCCGATGTCGCGGCTTCTGAAACCAGTAGCGAGGCGGACGATTAGTTAATTTAATGTAATGTTTTGTATAAATAAATAAATATAATACAGTAAAAAACGTCTACGTTCATTTCAATCAACCACTAACTGACTATTATTGCCCTTTTAGCCACAGCGGTGCAGTAAATAACTAACGGTTATTCTACTTTAACATCATGCAACAAGTTATATTTTTATTTGTATTAATTTCCACTTAAAGCATATGCCCGTGGATAAGAGTATTGACGCAAAGTATGTATACAAACTAATAAATTTAAAAATACCCCTGAAATCATTCATATTCAGCGGGGTTAAAGCACCATATGTAAGGAATCCCGAAATGTTGTACAGGTAAAACCGTATATCTTTTCAATAAAATAAAAATAACTCGAAAACTTGTAAATTTTTTTTATTGTCCTGTTGCTTGCAGGTAAATTATATATCTAATAAATTCGTTTTAAGTTGATTTTTAGATATTGATGCCTTTGGACAAGAAATATACAAGATTATATTTGTACAGGAAAAAACAGTTATATGGCAGACTATATTTTTTAACGTTATTTTAATGTATTTTAAACACAGTCTACATGCATTGTGCAATAAAATAGCAAACAAGATAACATAGGTTTTAGCTTTTTTTAAAATACAATGCATCTTTTAAACATCATAAAATATAAACAAGTATTCAAACTTTCAATTGTCGATTTCTCAAAACGCGTTTTTTGCAGATTGTCGGTATTTGCAGTAATAGGACGATATATCAAAAATATGAAGGTAAATTGTTGAAGAATTTATCGTTTTCGGGCTTGGTAATCTAGGCCTCCTAGGTTATAAAGAGTTTTGCCTAGGCCCCATTCATGGATTGAATCGACGCGTTTGGTAATGTTAGCTGTGTTGATAACGATAAATCACATTTTCATCATGCTGATTCACAGTGTACTGGCGACCAACATCTTGGCTCAGCGAGGGACCAACAGTACACGCCGTACGTAGCATAGGACGCTGGGTTCAGCACTTCAACAGAGCTACTGTTATGTAATGAATGAAATTGTAATTCAATATCAATCTATAAAAAGCATTTAAAACATCAAACGAAATAAAACAGCAATGAGATGCGGTCAGATCACACGTCCCGTCGTTCACTACTTGACTCCGTAAATTGGATGCATATTTTTGCACGAGAATGGAAAAAGCTGAACGTTGGATTGTCGTTGAGATTTTCATCAAAATGCAAAATTTTGTAATGAATTTTTTGTATTCTCATTTTTACTGCTGCATTCTGATTGTATTTATAATTTGATGATACGAGCATCACGAGAGATTCGTTAAACTTTTTATATTTATAATAAACGAATGAGTTCAATTTTATCAATATTTATTTACCATAGAGAATATGTCATGCACTGTTGGTGTTTCTTGTGTCCCGTACCATCGTTTAATACGTAAGACTTTGCGGAGGCTGTAATCTAAGTTTCGTAATTCGTTGGTGTAACGGATGTCCAGGGATCGCTTACCATCATGTGTAATTGTAATTTTTTTAATAAAAAATGACGTATTTTAGTATAAAACAAATCAAGTACCTACATTTTTTAACCAAAAGCTAGTGATGGATTAATAAGCATTCGCATTCATTTTTAACATGTGAATGTTTCATTAGCACTTAGCAAATTAAATTTGGTTGCGAAATTTCGTGAAGTGCGAAGTGAATTCATCACTTCATTCATAGTATTCGTACTATAATATTATCATCATGCAGCGGCAGCGTGTGCTCTCGGTCGCACCCACGTGAACGCGAAGTTGCGAATACTAAATTAAACTGTAAAAAATATTCACGAATAAAGTATTAGCAACTTAGCAGATGTCGCGAAAAACGAAGTTCGAGGTTAAGCAATTATTATCTTTGATATGCTTAGACTTAGAGTCGTATATTGAATGAATACGTGTGATTGTTTACTTCGTTTAAATTTTAAGCTGGGTGGTGTGAACTACGAAGAATGAGGTTTAACAATTATTACGTTGTTGTCTTTCGATGTTTTCGTATTTAGGGTCGTATACTGAATGCGTGTGATTGTTTAACCTGTATAATAAAATATGTATTATAAAAATTTAATTATATTATCATTATCTTAATAACAAAAGTGCAATTTGTGTAATAAAACGTTATCTGCGAGTAAAAACGGCGAACGCGCTTTTTAATTCGCAGTTCGCACATAAACTAAAATTACATAGGTACCTACTTGATTTATTATCGTAATATTAGCAAATAGCATAGCAATAGCATTTAGCATGCTAATACTTATGAATTCACATGTTTATGAAATTAAAGCGAAATCGCATTCATTACCATCACTACCAAAAGCAGTGTATATTTTTCGAAGTTTCTTGAAGTGAAGCGTGAATAACAGATTTAAGATTCCACATCTCCGACAAACGTGCCGCTAAAGATATTTCGCGATGCAAAAAATCCTGATGCTGAAACCCTTCCCATGCTCATGTGTCTGACAACAAATGTACGAAATTACAAAAAACCAAATAAGCATTACTTTTTCTGTCAATTTCGGCAGCCTTTGCGCTATAAGTACTTCAAATCGTAAGGACTTTGTCGGATAAAAACTATTACATATCCGAAATTCGAAAGAGATGTCGTACGATAATTGATTGTGATCGATTACAACATGAAGTTATTTGTTGTATTCAATTCGGGTCTTTCTTACCGTGCCGCCGATGGACGGGTTAGGCTAAAATCTTAAAACAGTGTCTTATTTATGAGTCTTTCTTTACCTTGTCAGCTACAGAAGTGTTAGGTTTCAATAACAATAAAAAAAATACTTTAGATCTATTTTAACCTGAGGGATAGGATTAATATAGAATTAAACAAATGTTTCGTGACTATAAATCGGCTAAAGAAATGTTCTTTAAGAAAGAAATAGTATTCTTCACTCGTTTTTTTACCACGCCGGCTAAATACATACAATCCTTAATACCGACATTTTTTGTAAAATAGCCAGTAAAGAAGCTGATGATCCTGATGGTAAGTGGCTATTGTCGCCCATAAACATCAGTAACACCAAAGGCATCACTAATGCGTTGTCGGCCAAAAAAGGGTGAAGAAAAAGAAATAAAGAACTCTCTCAAGCCCTCAGCCGGAACAAGACGAGTTGCTTGGCGGCTGAATCTTCAAGGGCGGTAGTTGTCCAGGTGAACCCCATAGAGAAATAATATTAGTATAATAAAATGGTATTATATAATTATTATTATATAGTATAATTTTCACACTAAAATTCTAAAGAATTTCTACTTTACGCGAGGAAGAATTTCGAACACTACTGTTTTCTTTTTTACTTACAGTACTTACGAAATAACTTGAAAACTTCTATCGAATCACGTAGGAATGGGCACACGTTCATTTCCTACTTTTCTGGACAAACATTTGAACGTGAGGTCACCGTTTACCATCAGCTTGAATTGAAAATACACCATGAAACCTCTACATAAGGTTTATTTTTCAATCGTATAATATTCACCTATCCGGTTTCTTAGTTAAACATTCAATGGGCTTTATTAAAGGTAGAAACACTCGGTTTTTATATGGAAATTACCTTAATGTTGAACTGTAAGGTCGCGCGGTCGGGTTGACTGTATTTGAATGGTTATTTGAGCTTGGAGAATTAGTTCCTTCACCCATTCTTTTTCTTTAAATTAGGTTCTGTACGAAATGATAGAAAGGTGACTTCATCGCACCTTCGGTGCAACAAAGTCACAAATAGCCAAAACTGTAAAATTTAGTTAAGTATGCCAAATTGTTTATGAAAACAAGCATTTTACGTGAAACTGTAGCAAAAACTATAAACAATTAATAGTATAATATTTTTGACCTACTACAGATAGTAATCCATTATAAATATGGAAATAAATGCGAAAAAAAATTCTTAAAAGTCCTCTCCTGCAAAATTACAAAATGAGCTGTTGTGACTTTGTTGCATGTTGAACAGTATGATCGTTTGATCGGTTCAGTACAAGTTTCAACTCAAGTTAATCCTATAGTATGAAGATCCAGAGAAGATACAATTAAGATAATTGTGCAAAACTGTATTTAAGGAAGTACAGTTTAACTTCAAGCTGAAAATATCCCATGCTAAAAATAATGCAACGCAAATAACTGTAATCCCAAGTTATGACGTCAGAGCGAGGGATTAATTAAAGCCGATGCTACCAAAGCTTATTTAAACATAGCTGGAGCTTCTCATATGTTTTACAAACAAACGTTTTGACTTTAAAACATTGGAACAGTCTATTGTCACGTTTGATGAAAGGAGATTGATTCCTGCATGGATTTCTAGTTATTTTGAAACGCTACTTAGAATTAGCTTGATGAAACCTTGAACTAGTGATATTTTAGGCTTATAGTTTATAGAAACAAAATCTAAGTACTTACAATAAACAAAATAATATATGTATTTCTATTCCACTACACAACACGATTATGTAGGTAATAAAACTAAAACCTAAAAATGCAGTCAGTTTATCAACTATGACAAAAATGTTACTCGTTTGTTTAAATTAATTAATTAATAAAAAATATAAGAAATCCATTGATCTTAAGTTTTTTTTTTTTTTTATGGAAATAGCCGGCAAACGAGCTGACGATCCACCTGATGGTAAGTGGCTATCGCCGCCCATGAACTTCAGCAACACCAAAGGCATCACTGATGCGTTGCCGGCCAAGAAAGAAAGAAGAAAAAGAAAGAAAGAACTGGCTCTCAAGCCCCCAGCCGGAACACGACGAGTCGTTTGGCGGCTGACTCATGCTCGAGGGTGGTAGCTATCCAGGCGAACCCCTGGAGAAATAATAATAGTAATAATGGTATTAATTAACAATTAAAATCAATACTACTAATATAATCCCTCCGAGGGCCCTACCACCAGCGGGCCGGATTTAGTCGCCTTTTACGACACCCTTCCGGCGTGGGATTGGGGTTAGTATTCTAAGCCGCCCCAATACGGCTAACAATGCAATAGCGCCTTCATATCTTTCGCTTCCGAACCCGTGTTACACCTAGTTAAGAAAGTTAGACGCGGTCTGATTTCTCAAGGTTTATTTCTCGATAACAACAGAAGGGTCCTGATGATAATGGTAATCTGTCTTTAGACTTTGAAACTTAAAGATTTATGGTTCTGCCAAATCTGGAAGGATCCTGTATAAAGTTACAACTTGTCAGAGTAGCTGGGATGGAGGTATGTTAGCACGTTGATTGATTAATTAATTTAGCAATATAGATTGATTTTGGAGGGTAAGGTGCTCTATCTCTGTCCTTGAGCCTAAGAGAGAAGAAGAAAGCTAGTGGTCCATTTTACTGAGCAATAACCAAGCCAATGGTATTCAGTCCTTTCTGTAAGAGATCAATGGGCTCTGTACAGTTCTGTAAAATCCAGTTTTATCCCTATGATATCTCTTTTTTCCTTCAACGGTGCGGACATGGTTTTGTATGGTGATAGTTTTTTGTATATAATCTCTAACACGCTTTTAGTCAAACGTAAAATGTTTGGATAGACCAAATTAAATAAAAAATTGTGTTAAATAAAAATAAGTGCTAATGTTTGATTGAAAACATTTTTGACCTCCGACGAACATAGAGGGGTGTTATAAGTTTGCCGTGTCTATGTATTTGTGTATATGTGTATATGTGGATCTGTATGTCTGTCTGCGGCATCGTAGCTCCCAAACGAATGAACCAATTTTGTTCTAGTTTTATCTGTCAGGGATTTTTTAAATTTCAATTTAAAATTATTAACATCTGTGTTCTTTATTTTGCATTATGTTATGTATTGTAGATGGATACCTAGATGGATAGGAATATGTACATGTCTACAGCCAAGTTTCAGCCATCTTTAAAGTAAAGTACTATTAAACGGTCACTGCCATCGTTAACCGTAAGTAAGCATTATTACTGTACCGTAAGTAGATATTTACTGAATTTTAGTACACAAGTTAATGAGCGTTTTTATGACTTCAGTACAAATGAAACAAAAATATAAAGACAAGCTCTTTATTCCAAATGACTCATCATTGAAATCGCATTAAAAGATTACAGAAGGAACAGCACAACAATAATCCCATTCTATGACATCAAAGACAGTCCCACGGGTTGCGGCGATTGCTAACACGACTATATGCTATATGCCGTCGTATAGGTAGACTATGAATACCTACACTGTAAGCATTTGATAAATTAAAACTCCGAAGTATTGGTAACACTAAGGAAAATTAAGTTTTATGTATATACATAGTCAATACTAAGGAGGCTTAGGAGGGTAAATACTTATTTGACATAAATAATATGAATTATTATAATATTCTAATCAAATTGTATGCATGTTGTGTTCACCTATAATTGCGGGAACACGATTTTAGAAATATGTTAGCTTGATATGGTGAAATAATAGTGTATCCTGCGTTGGTGGACCTTAAAATAAAATAAATAAATAATCAATAATCGCTTATTTATCAATTTTATGGGGTTCGCCTGGATAGCTACCACCCTAAGCTTGAGCCAGCCACCAAACGACTCGTCGTGTTCCGGCTGGGGGCTTGAGAGCCTGTTCTTTTTTTCTTTTACATCTTAAAATTTTTAAATAATTATAAATTAAGAAAATATATCGAGTGTGTATAGCCTAATGCGCACTCTATACTTATATTTTCACTTTGCAGTCTAATTAAAATTAATTAAAGAAAACAATAAACTCAACTGTGTAAAAAACTAAAAAGAAAAAAAAAGCCCAGTAGTTTAAAATGTTGTTAAGAATAATACTGAACAATTAAACCATAGAAGGATTAACAGTTTTAAGGATTAACCCTTTCTTCAACCAACCAAATCTTGTTTGTTTTTCCCCAAGCTGCTATGTTTAATTTTTTTAAATGGGTTAATTTATTTAAATGAACACATTGCAATAAATTTAATTTACTAATTTATTAAGGTATTGTTGTGAAAGTATATCTGTGCACAAATTGAATTATAGTAATTAATTTAATATTAATTCCTGGCGCCATAGCTTCCTTTGTTATTCATCATAATAATTATAATTATGATTTTTGATTTGGATTTGTGGATGAATAAAACTTCTTACAATCCACGTTCAGTTATTAAATAATTTCAATGTAACTACAATACACTGCCGAACATCGGTACCGCCTATGACACAAGTGCTCCAATAAAATTAGAAATTTATCACTGTCGAGTCAAACTATACAGTACACTCCCTCATTATTTATGCCACTTGAAGAATCCGATAGGTACCTGCTTCACAATCCGAAGGTGTAATAAATTACCCCCAAATCGATTTGCCACAAACAACGCTTCTCAGGACAAGCACCGACAATAGACCTTAACTTATTTTATGAATGGCGAAATATTTGAAAAAAGAAGGCCGTGAATGAACGTAAAAATGAATGAATGAACTACAATGTGTGTTCAAAGATGAATGAAAAGGCCTAGACACGCTGGCGTCGCTTATTTCGCTATTTGAAAGTAGTTTTTTTTGGTTTGAGACCGATTTGTATCTGGTCAATGCGTCCCACCTCAGCAGCGAAAATATTGTTCGATGTTTTGTTGTTATATAATTATGTCTTGTACCTATACGAAACGGTCGTAAATATAATTATAGGGTCTTATCCAATTATTTATTTTATTAATTATTTATTTTTGTTGACCTTATATATCGAGTAAAGAGATTATGGGTTCAATTCTCTATCAGATTTTGAGTCGCTAGTGTATAAACAGATATCTAACCCTAATAATTAGTCTGTAAATGTGATCGTTACTTTTATCTTGCAAAGTCTTGTAATTGCCAATATTATAATAATAGTTATAATGATAAATAATTATATTAATATCTTGTCTCTACGTGTTGTCTCTCTATGTCTTGTTTCAGTTAGGTTTGCGTAATAAATCTTCTGTGGTTCTACTAAATACTTTTTTATAACATAATATTATGCATAGAATTTACTTTTGTAATATGTAATACATTTAGGAGCTGGGTTTCGGGTTCACCATTCACTCACTGGAAACAAAGAAATTACAAATGAATTACTCAGCCATACATTCGGATCCTACAGTAAGCCTGTTTACACGGTGACCAGTGTTCTGGATAGTAAATAGTCACTTGTACTAGCTATTTGATGCGTAGTCCATTGTTACACTTACCTTTGATAACGCGAATTCAGATCAGCCTCGTTTTATCTATGATCCATGCAATTTGATCGAAATATTGGTTCTAAATGCTCTATTTAGCTACCGGTTAGAGCCCAAGAATCATGTTTATAACTTGTAAATTGTAATATGTTTGTGTAACGTTTACGTGAAGTGTGTGGCACTTTTGAATTATTTCTAACAATAATTCTTAATATATCACACTTCAGGCAGTCTCCGAATGGGGCGTTGCCAACCTTGTGAGATTCAACGTCACAAAATTTCAAGCGTGTCCATTCACCACCAAAAGTATCCTTGGAATACATTAACCGCCTTCAATTATTAGGAGTTGAGATATCCTGAAACCTTAACTTTTGGCGGTTCATTGAATCCTGAGCTAAGACTATTTCTAGGAAGCTAAGTGTCCTAGCTAAGTTGCGGCGGTACATCACACTACAACAGCTTTTAACCTTATACAAAGCTCAGGTTTGGCCTTGTGTGGAGTGCTGCTGTCACATCTGGGCTAGTGCAGCTAAATGCCATCTTTCAGCATTGGATTCCATGGAGAGGCGTGCTAAGAGGCTTATGGGTAACACTAAGCTGATAAAATCTAATCTACAACCTCGAGCACTGACGCTAAGTTGCCAGCCTCTCGTTATTCTATAGGATACATTTTGGAAAGTGTGCACAGGAATTATATGGCTTAATTCCCCCTCCTCTCCTTTCTACCATCGATTATTCAGATGCACGGCGGTTATTCATCATTTCGTTGTCAACATCCCCCCGGTACGGACGTTGCGCTTTGCTTTGTCTTTTATTATGCGTATCGCAAAGGACTGTAATAAATTGCCTGCATTGGTGTTCCCGTCTGATTATAATGTGGGTGTTTTCAAATCAAGAGTGATTACTAATCACTGTAAGTAGGCACAACACTATAGGGACACAAACGTCCGCTCCAAGTAAACACTACCTTGTAACTGAGCAACTAGTGAACAAACTAATCTAATAATCGACTAAGATCGAATAGAAGATAGAATGAACTAGATTAAGCACAACGCTATCTGGCGACACCAGTGCACACCTCTATTAACTGATTTGATAAGCAAAATAATTTACCAAATGGTGTTATCTATTCTGTGAAACTGTTTACTTGATAATAACGAGCTAAATTAGTGTCAACCAGGCTCCTCCAGTCATTAAATATTTATATTGTTGCCGTTTTTTGGTGGAAATTAATGGACAGATTAAAACGTAGCAAGATTATTTTTAATAAAATTCGCTTTGGAAAATGTGATCTTTATTTTCAACTTTTACCATAATAATATGTAATCAAAATAATTTATACTCAGGTAATTTGAATATTTTTATTGAATATTTTTAAGTGAATTCGCAAAAAAAAACACTCGCTTTTTCGTTGACTTTTGGCTATAAACGTGGCACAAATCTGTAGAAGGCTAATTGATGGTATGACCATACACGGTGATTATTTACCACTAAATGATTATTGATATAAGAATGGCATGAAGAGACTTGAATTCCGTCAACAATCTGTATCTTGGCGAACTAACTCTGTACGAGGCGACGTCTGGGGACCTATGATAAGGCGGCAATTTAATCATAATTCAGTACATGTCTCATTTAAGAGTATTTTGCGACAAATGTATTTAGGGTGAGACCAAACGAGCGTATGTTTTGAACTGTGCATCGCGTGTAATGAGTCGATTTCATAGTAAAGTCCAAAATTCATGTTACGTCGCCGTGTGGTACAAACAGGACTTAGTATAAAACCACGAATGCATTTGACTCATGTTTTGCGACTGACAGCTCAAAAATACGCTTGTTTGGCCTCACCCTCAGTATGATGTTTTAAAGAGGAGCGGTAGATAAAGTTTTCGTCGGAATCTATACTATAATAAAACTCAAAGTCAAAGTCAAACTCAAAGTCTGTTTGTCTGTCCGGGCATCACATAAAAACCCTTGAACGGATTTCGATGAAAATTGGTAAAGTTGTTACTGATACCCTGGGTCATATTTTAGACAATTTTTCATCCCAGAAAATTAAAAGGTTTCCCGGGGAAAAGTTTGAATAAGTTAAAACATAATTTCCGTATGCAAAGTTGCGGGCAACAGCTAGTATTGATATATTTAGACGAAATAACGCCTTACGAGTATTCTTACGATACGGTCCTTTTTCACTTGACAATGCATAGAAATGAAATAGATCTTAATATTCAGCTAATTGAATTGTATACTAAATTCACTTATCACAATGTTAAAAGAAAGGCAGGAAAATAAGATTTTTTTCATATTTCTTTATGCTTATTTTATGTCAAGGGTAACAATTTTGAACGCATCTCAACCAGTGAATCTTTTTTTACGTCGTTCCATTTTAGACATTGTTACTTGACTTCATTCATCTTTTTTTCTGAGTTTTATACATTATTTTACGTTTTATTTAATCAGTAAATATTTTTTTACTCTATATTTGGCTTCAGTGCTAAAGCTGAATAACTCGCAAACGGACCTCTAATTCCAAAAATGGTCTTGGAAGACCCATAATAATATTTTTGAAAGACCTGTTCAACGATAACCTATACATTGTAGGTACGCGACGAATAAAAAATTCATCATCACGTTTACGATTTTACGATTCTGGAGTTTTAATAAATTTATGTATATTCATGTCCAATTACAGCTTTCTAACACTAAGGGTCTCGGCGCTTTGGACGCTTCGGATTGACGGATGGACAGACGGACAGACAGACAGACGGACGAACGGACATGAAACTATAATATAAGGGTTCCAATTCTACTTCGGAACCCTAAAAAAGGTACTTTTGGCGAGGTATAGGAATTGGAACCGTTAAGGTATGCTTTCCGTTGAGGTATGCTTCCCTATTCTTAACAGTAAATGTTCATATACCGTTTCCATCGCATATAGTTGGATCGCTATCGAACCAGGAAGTATAGTGGAACAGTTTCATTAGTGGCTCACCGCAATTAAGAGGGACTGCGGAAGTGACCGCCCCTTGGACTTGCGTGACTGATTGTACGTGATCAAGTGTCCATCAATTTGGTGTGATGTTGATTACTAGAAGATAAACTCAATCTCTCAGGTAGGTACACATTAAATTAAAGCTTCTGTATCTTCTTCTATCTTCTTCTATCTATTACTATAATAAAACTCAACTGTCCGTCTGTCTGTTTGATTAGGCATCACATAAAAATTCTTGAACGGATTTCAATGAAAATTGGTGAAGTTGTTACTAATATTCCAGGTCAAATTTTAAGAAACTTTTTATCCCGGAAAGTTAAGAGGTTTCCCTGGGAAACAGGATGAAAATTTGTATGGAATATTATTAAAATATCAACCGATTTGGCAAAAAATGTTCCTTTGCTTTTGCTTTGCTTTTACAAGAAAAAGAAAAAAATACAAATTAATGTGAATATTGCTTATTTTTCAAAACCCACTCCTGGAGGAATCCTTTATGATTGTATCGTGGGTTTCAGTTTATAAATAGTGCTTCAATATAAATTCAGCTTTTTTTAATTTTCTTCTGCAAGAGGTACAAATAAGGTAAAACATAATTTCCGTATGCGAAGCTGTGGGCAACAGCTTGTTATTTTATAAAATTTTAAAATCATAATAATATCGTTAATATTTTGTGATACGTATCCGGTACTCATTCTGGCTTCATTTGTACATTTTATGGTAATATAATGTGGAATAATATTATTATCATATTTATAATATTTTTCGCTTCAAATCTGAAAATTCATTTCATTTGTAAAGAATGCTTGTAATACACAAAATGGCTATACATCAGGTGTGTTTGTAGAGCAATATTTCAATGTATTAACATTTTATAAAACCCTCGTAATAATTCAAGGGATATTATCGTTAAACCGACTCACTATTGAAATGTACAGCTTAAATATGAACGCCATAATGGGGACTGAGGGCCATGAGATCAGCGGGTCTAGTGCGCTTATACGCTTATATGGTGGTATAAGTGATAATAATAATTATATGAATAAATCAATTTGTCGAAATAATTATGTACATGCCTATAATGCAATAAAAATTATGTAATTGTAATAAGTCACTTCATTTCAATATTAAATTATGAAATATGACTTATAAAAAATCCGATTAGGCGCGGGCCACACAGAAAAGACGCAAGACACGGACCCGTCGCAGTCGCGGCGCCCGTTTAATCTACTTTCATACAAAATGTATGCAGCCGTCGCGACGTAAAACATACAGAAAAGACGGGACGCCCGACACGACGTTTTCTCGTCGGCGCCCTATTGGCAAACATACAGAAAGGACAGGACGCGGGCTTGCTTAGGCGCGGGCCACACAGAAAAGACGCAAGACACGGACCCGTCGCAGTCGCCTTGGGCGCCAGCGGGGGAGCGGAAAGGACGCGGAGAGCAGGTCTCTTAAAACGTAGTGATTAAGTACTCTGTGGCCGGGAAAAGCCCAGTGTGCGCCGGCCGTCACGCCCGTTCCTTGTCTTTTCTATATGTTTTAAAAAGTCGTGACGGCGCCCTGTCTGCGACGGGTCCGAGCCCCGTCTTCGTCTTACGTCTTTTCTGTGTGGCCGGCGCCTTAGGATTCATTTTTTGGCCGATAACGCAACAATGATGCATTTGTAGTAACGTTGCATTGCTCATGCACGACGGTGATTAATTAACATAGGTGGCTCTTCCATACTTATGTTGGTTATTTACATGAGAAAAACGATTGAAAACCATCACAGACTGTGTTGTTAATGACGTACAACTTAATCAAATTGGTAGAAAATCATGAACAAGAAACTATTCTAGTTGAATCCGTCAAGTAATGCTTAGTTTATAAATGACACAGTATTCACTTTAAAGTATGTATTTTAATTTATACAACATATTAGAAAATTTTTGATACACTATTTTAAGGTACTTGGCGTAAAAAGATAGAAAACAAAGACTAAAATAATAAGATAATTATCTAAAACATTTACACACATGATAGTCATGTTTTATTATATTTCATTATATTTTAGTATGTTGTAATTAGTTTTGAGACTAATACAAGCTAATAGTTTAAAAACTAAATACATAAACGGTTAGTGCCATTGTAGGAATTAAAGAAAAAAATGTGATCGAGCTGTTAACCGTTAAGGAGTTCCCTCGTCTGAAGCCAACCCCAAAAGTATTATCAGGTCATGTTTATAATAAAAATGTATCGTCATCAGAACCATAGCAATATGCAAAATTTCAACTTCGTAGTACGAAAAAAAGTAGCTCTAATTCAGCTTCCAAGATTTGACCCAAACAAACAGAGCGAGCTACGAGTAAATAAAAGCGTTAAAAAAATATAGTCATATAGTCATATAGTCACTTTATTGATAACAATGGTTACAGGTTAGCAGTTCAGTATACATCCAGATCACCGTTCCAAATGTTATTATCGAATTACATTATCATAAAATAAGTTATTTTATTTATTTTTATTTTATTTATTCGGGATAGTAACAGCCACTACAATATAATGAAAACTTAAAATTAAGCCACATTTTAGGCCAATAACAACTATCCACTAATTACAAATAAACAATTAAATTATACCGTACGCTCAAAAATGCTTACAATCCAATGTACATATCAAAATTTATTTATTTATTTATTATATGGTGTTAAGTAACGCCCCCACTCAGAAAAGTTCGTTTATTTAGTTGTAAGAAGTCCATAACTAATTAACATTAAATACGTACCTATATGTTATTAATTGATACAATATAAAATTTCATTAAACTAGTCAAATATAAATAAAATATAAAAAATATCTTGTCAGTACGCAAAGTCATTGCTACCCAGTTTCAAAACCGCTTATCGCTGTTTCTGTAGCCACGCTTGTATTGAGTTAATAAATTTAAACCCGACCGATCTGTGAGAAAATTAAACAAAATTATGAATTGCTGTTAATACGCCATTATACATACATACAAGGCGGATGTTTGACTTCGTGTTGCGATTTTTTGCTCGTTTCGTTTTGCCCTTTGGCATGGCTTTCGCGATTGAAGAATTATTTTTATATTACTTCTGCAGACGGAAGAAGATTTATTTGTAAGGCTCAAGGTAAATATTAATAAAGTTCAACGGGTTGTTTGTCCTTAATACATAACTTGATTGAATTTTATTTTATAGAAAGAACATCAATATTCACGAAAAAAAATGCAAAGCTGCGGGCAACTGCTAGTTAATAATATATTTTAAGGTAAATAATCAATAATATATAAGTTTCTTATGTAAATTGCACCAAAAAATTCAAGGAATGAGTGTATAAAAAAGGACCAGTATAATTATTACTGATTATAACATAATGACTTGCAAAACCGCCATTTTATAGGTAGGTATAAAGTTTGAGAAATTCCCTCGTTTTCTCATGAATCTCATCATCAGAATTGATTTTTGATACATATGGGACCAATCGAAATTGGGAGACAATTTAGAAGTTATGTCCTATCAAATAAAATAACAATTTTCCAAATCAGTTCATAAATGTTGAAGTTCTGAGGTAGCAAATTTAAAAAAAAATTGAGACCCCCTTCCATTTTTAGAGTCGGCTGAAAATGGGTACGTGCGAGCTTTCACTCCAGACTACCTATCTTATCTAAGACCAACATTAGAATCTTATCCTAGGCTATCACTGCTTAGTTTCTGCTTTCTACAACTCGGAAGTGTTCAAGAAGTTTCACAAGTACGTGCCAAAGGACTTTGATGGGTATTACGAATTTCAAAGTTCCATAACTCAATCGGAAACTGCACAAGCTATGAATAAGTAAATATATATATTTACTATCTACTAGCTGACTCGATCAACGTTGTTCAGCCAAAAAATTCTGGATATGGTGTGAAATATACTTTACGACCTATTCTCATATCTACACCAAATAATATACTCGTACAAAAAAAGGCATGAAAATAGGTCGAGCCGTTTCGGTGGAGTGCGACCACAATTACCGTGACACGAGATTTTTATATTTGATTGAATGGACCAAGTCGTGAGTGTTTTAAAGTTAATCTCACCGAAAGTAATCATATATCAATGGAATATCAATCATAAACACAAATTATTTGTGATTCTTTGACTGCCTTAAGATTGCCACATAAATATTATTATATTATTATTAATTTTCAGCTTATTCTTTGCTTTAATAAATATATAGTAGTCGCAATATCTCGCTGCACTGGTTCATATATTGCGCGCTCACTCGCACGGTCTTAGGTCTAAGTGCGAGTGAGCGCACTATATTCAACGAGGGCAGCAAAATCCCGCGACTAAGTCCCAGGCATAGAAAGCTGAGTGAGAACTTTAAAGTTATATTTTAACCAATAAGATTATTTTTTAACATACCGACTTTGTTTTTCGGAAAATGTATTCGTTACAAAGAGTTGTCTATTTTCTGCGACTGTTAAAATTATATTTCTAATTCGTAAAACTTAGAAGACCAGTCCTTAAACTGCTAAATAAGATCTAAATTCCTAATAGACCTAAAAATTTAGTTCAGTGGCGTATTGAAAAGTAAGTAAAAGTTTTTCAAGAATGCCGAGTATACCTACTAGTAAATAAAAAATCTTGTAACGTGAATAAAAAAGTCGCAACCCATTTTATTCACACGAGCGTAAACTTGTATATTTTTTTTCTTTTCTCAACCCGCGATCCCAAAGCCGGCGAATCTCTCATCAAACATTCCCATTGTCCATTTCGGCTTAATTGTAAACACACAGAACATTTTACTTTTGTCTGCATGTTCGTTTTTGCTGACGATACAAATCTCGGGAGCGAACACTTTGCCCTTTCAAAGGGTTTTGTTAAAAATGGCTCGGGTCATAAATTTATTTGAACTCGGAAAGTATTACGCTTTTTACTAGCCCGTTCTGGTTGCTTTGTTTCAATGTAACATGATTTTTAGGGTTCCTTAATCAAAGCGTCCGTCCGTCGGTCCACAGCTAGCGTGGAGAAGATTTGTGCTAGAAAGCTGTTATTTGGCATAGAAGTACAAATAACAGCTTTTAATACCTACGGGACGTAACCCCTAATGAAACATGAAACGAAATGTCCTCTTTAAATGTTGGTTCATGTAATAGTGCCCCGGTAATAGGACCCTTTAGGAGAGAACGCCAGAGCCGTGAAAAGTGATTACCTATGTAATGTGTTACAGAGCGATATTTTCGACCTATGACAGAGCTCTTTAAATGAAGAAAAAATCTAAACATGACGTGAAAAATGTTTTCTTTAATATCAGAAGTAGGATCACTTAGTAGGATAGTAACCTCTCCAAAGTAATCCCTCACGAGATCCTTCAGAATTATATTACGTAGGTAGTTCAGAGCGTAGCGACTTCCATAAGGATCCAGCTCTATTCTCTATTTCGTCGTCCATTTTTTAGGAGGGTGTGCCATGGGGACTGGAGTGAGGTTTAAATCTGAGGATGGATAGGTCCCCTTGTACTTACTACAATACAATATGCAGAAACAAAGCATTTCATAATAAATGTCTCTATTTATATTATACTTTGTCACTTATTTCTGTGTTAAGTGTTCTATATTCTGAACTATTGTTGAATTTACTTGTATCTATCGTTTCATAATTCTGTGCTAAAAAAAGAAAAAGATAAAAAATATTATTATTAGGTACTAGCAGAAGTGAGTGAATTCGCTTTTACTTAAGTTTTTTTTTTTATTTAATTACTTTAGGTTAATAGCTTTTACGTTCCAATTTTAGACTACATGACTTACTTATCATTGAACTAAAACACAATACATTTTTCTATCTAACTAATTTCGAAATTGACAACGTTCCCCAGATAAATACCTACCACTAAAAACGCCATTTAATACTCTGTCACTAATCATATATGTATCGGTTTATTTCTATAAAAAATCGGTAAAAGCGCAGCAAGACCATTTGATCCGGGATTATGTTTCCCCAAAAATCGGCAAATCTCCCCAAAACCGTCGATCTCATTGTCTGAGCTCATTGTTGTTATTACCTCATTGTTACATCACTCATCACGTGTCGTCAGATAATCCGATAATGAGATATTTATCCCGTAATTTAAACGAAATGTGTCAATCATTGCGTAGTGAGTTATTGTAGTCTTTGTAATTTATTGTTGCTTAACTAGATGGCGCTGTACTTTTATCCATAGTGGAATAAACTTCATAAACGCTCATTATACCTATTATAGCAATTGCACTGTTAAAAAATGTTTTATCTTTTATTTTTTTAAGAAAAGCAAAAGAAGCATTTTAAATACTTTACAAGCCTTCTATAACTTGTTGCTTGTTGTCCTTTAAAAAATAATAATTACAGGCTTTTGTAGTGTAAGTACTCAAAGCAAAAAAATAGTGACTTTGCTAGGTATTCACTTTCCAATTATGGCACTAGCTTCATGTATTCATTTGGTAAACAATGGTGTTATTTAATGTATGTGCGTGTTATTCATGTATACTGAGTTTAGGCTGCTTTTCCACCAGAGATGTGCTATGTTACGTTGCTATGCATGCGTTGATATCCACCAATCATATTCATTGGTGGAAATAAATCAATTTATTGAACCTATTATATTTACTGTATTTCACATCTACGCAGCATAGCTGCATAGCACATCTCTGGTGGAAAAGCACCCTTAAACTGTCTTTTGAGTTTTTTATAGTAAAGATTAATAACGCAACAACAATAGATAACGGTACTTACAATAGAAACAACATTTTATGATTTATCATATGCTACAATAATCTGATCTGATACTCTATTTAGTAATTGAGTTGATTAAAATCACTCTTAAGTTGTATGATTTTAAGATTAAAATCAAACTGATAAATTTTATTGAACTTCAAAACGAAATCGTAATCACTGCATAAGATAAAATACAGTCTGTCTGTATGTTGAAATGCAATAATTTCTAAAAATACTGCACAAATTACCATGAGGCTATATAAGCTTTATATAGAAAAATCGATGTCTATGTCGTATGTCTGTTCCTTGTATGTTCCCCACGAACTCTAAAACGACTGGAGAGATTTCGATAATATTTTTAGACAATCTTCAAATTAGCCTAGCGAACGATCTTGTGAAGTTTGATCGGTTACTTTCTTGCTTGAAGAAACAGGCTGATAACACACTATGAGAGAAGAAAAGTGTACCTAGGCTTATGTGTACATATTAGATAATATGTTTTGCCCGTGAGAAGCCGTGCCTAGTTGCTAGTTTTCAATAAAAAAAACTATTATCTGATTGATGACTGATAAATCATTTTTATTGTTGTCACGTACCTACGAGTATGTTGCACCAAATTATCAGTCCATATAATTTATGTTATTTGAGAATGACCACCAAACTGTACAATGTGTTGGAAAGTGGCAGCAGTTCTTTCCCTAACCTTCGGGTTAAGCTGGTGCTTGTCAGCCCGTGAGAACCAATGTATCAAAGAGTTTAACCAAGACTTTAACAACGATATCCTGGAAGGAACTTGGTATCGTATCGCACTGTTTACGTTATTTGGGAATGTCATTGGCACGAGCGAATGTCCAATGTTTATGTATTCCAAACCGAATGCAACGGAATTAGCAAGGTATAAAGACGAGTACTTGAGCTCCGATATCCCGTACTCGTTTGATGATAACCCAATACACCATGACGGTGGATTGATGCGCCCTAGAGGCCTAACAATTGGGAAAAAACAGGCAAAATTCTTCATCATGGATCCGAATACCCATTTCTTCCGACCACCGTTCACGGTATGGATATACCAGCAACTGAGAGACGACTTACTTGTATTCCAAGAGTGCTCTTCCCGGGGAAACAGGATCTGGCTGATGTCCAGAAACAAGAATCCTTCGCGAGAGGATGTGCAGGCTGTGATCAATAGTCGACCAGATTTAGTGAGACTGCAACGTCAGTGGTTCTGCAGCATTTAGGGTTCTACACTTTGATCATTTATATTTTTAGTTAAAATGTCGTCCGGCTCACATAATGTCAAAATATGTATAAATATGCTACTTTGTAGTTTTATAAATTGTTAGTAAGTAGATCAGTAATCGCTTCACAGATACGACTGACTTTTTTCCAATTTATTATGATTACTTATATAATTATAAAATTATCTATGCTATATTTTGGCTGTTTGAAATAAATCGCAATTATTAATTCATTACAATATTTTTGATTTATTTATATACCTAATCAATTACTTATAGACTGTATTTTTATTTATTCTAATCTCTTGTTCTGGTTAAATTCAAAACCAAAACAAAATTACTGTGTATATGATTATGATTAACGTGTGCAATAAATTCATTGGAGCATTTCGCTCTATTTTGAGAAAAAAATTAAATTATTCAATTATAGCGATAAAAGAAAGGCTATATTTCAATATCAATGGATGAAATTGTATTATATAAAACCTAAAATAATTCTTAGGTTTCTTGTTGGTCTGTAAGTCTTAGTCAGGCCATTTATTGAATTATGATGGATGCTTCTAAATATACTCACAACATTTAAATGTCTATCATCATCTTTTGACGAAATAAAGAACTTTCTACAACTAGTCTTCTATTTTATAACATAAAAAAATAAAAAAAATGTTTTGTTTCTTTTCAGTCATCAGTATTTTTGAACTTCACATGCTGAAAATTTCGATATACTTAATACTTACCAATTAGATATTACTTTCTAGTTAGAATCATGTTAGACTTACATTATCTAAGCATTGTAAAGCGTGAAATCGTAAGCGTAGAATCAGTGCAAAATTAACGGTAGCTTCTATTGCATATTTAATATTCCTATTTGTTGTCAATCGTCATCAAAGTGTACCTAATACAATAACAATTTAACATAACAATAAATATTAATTATACTTGGTAACTACTGAACGGATATTAATTAAATTTAGACCACAAGTAGACCATGATTTGGAATAAGACACTGGGTACTTATTATTCTGAAAAATGCAGGCAAGCCCGCAGGCAGAACGCTAGTTTCTCCAATCCCCATTCAAATATAAATATTTAGTCAACAAAATCCTATCCGATAGTACGCGACAATATACAAGTATATTGCAAAATTCCCCTCCCATCAAAACTTTCAGAATGATATTTTCTGCGAACACCGATGACCAGCGGAGGAAATTCTATTCCATTTTCTATAAAAGAAAATAGAAAGCGAAATACCTTCCTACGGTTTGAATGAATATCGATATAACCGTGATGTACCACCGTAAAACTAAATGATGGTGAAAAAGGATCGGACAAGAATTTTATATGAAAATGAATTCGATAACAAACTTATGCTGTTAGAAAAAAATACAAAATTCAACAGAGATTAGGTTTATTTCATTTTATTTGAAGATAAGAATCCATGGTATAATATTTCATCCCGGTTGTATGTTCCTCTGGGATGACTGGGACGTTAATATGTATTTTACGTTTGTATGTACGTTTATATGTACGGGTTGGAAACTCATATCATTATTATATTATCATATTTTATAGCATGGTTTAAGATTAAACTTAAAATTAAGATTATATGGTTTAATGGTTTAAAACCGACATGACCTCCATAAAATTAATCTGAAATATTACTTGTATATTTGTGTGTATATTATTATGTAACTGGTTATGAGTTTTTAGGAAGCGCTTTAATATAAAGATTTACTTTATTACATAATACAAATACGTTTAATTTATTTCTCCTGAATAATTTCTGTCAATTGGTGAAAATTGTTGCACCACGTTACCACGTAGTAAACAAAAGAAGCTTTGTTTTAGACTTAACAAAAATTTAAACAAAAATACCAATTGGAAATGACCCATATACGCTCGAGTAGAAATCGTCTAGTAGAGATTGTTTTATCGTGTGAATATATTTAGGAAACATTATCTATATCTATATATAATATAAAACACAAAAATGTTCGTACTCACTGATGTTCAATACAGACTCTGAAACCATCCAAACGATATGCCTCAAAATGGTATCCGATAATCCGAAGGTAGTTTGAGATTACTAAAACAATGCATTAGGCACTTCAGTCCATTGATAAAGTCGGTTTGCCACTTTTCCCAAACAACAATTTGAAGATATTATGTAATATGTAAAGATGGCGCATTAACGTCAACACAAAAACACAGATCTGTCATTCTTATTAGATTTTTTTCTAGCGTAGTGGAACACGCCGGATATCCAGTAGTATTAAATAAATATAAATAAACATTT
The DNA here is from genome assembly GCA_963932265.1 of Thymelicus lineola. Classification (NCBI taxonomy): domain Eukaryota; kingdom Metazoa; phylum Arthropoda; class Insecta; order Lepidoptera; family Hesperiidae; genus Thymelicus; species Thymelicus lineola. The sequence goes on along the minus strand of OZ010693.1, from coordinate 1,050,989 downwards.
TCACTTACAGTTGCAACAATAATATTTAGTGGAGGCACGTTCATCTTTAAAGTAGACGATCTCAATCAATTCGAGCTTTGTACGAATGTGTTGCCGAAATAGTTTCACTATAATCTTTCTTTTGAATCTTTTGAACACACATTTCCAATTGGATGGTTTCAAATTGGTACAAGGCGTCCTAACATAATGATTCCAATTTGCTAACAAGACTGCGTTCACTTTTAGAGTAAATTGGACGTGGAATTTTCCACCAAACAGAATAAACACGTTCAATGTTGCCTTTTTTCACAAAATGATTGCAAATCACTGAACAAGTTAATTAGGTAGGTAATTAAGTTATCGTAACATTCGTATCTTTCCGACCGCAAAGAACTGGATGAATTAACTAGATTTTTTAAATAAAATGTTTAATAAATGTTTAATGAATAAAATGTTTAATAAAAATTTAAATAAAATGTTTTTATTTTTGTTTTATTTTGTTATTTAGGTGGCTTGCCGAGATATGCGAAGCACGGAAGTACTTCTAAGATTTTTAAGTCCTCACTCATCAAACTTTTGAACCAACCAAGTAAGCAATCAACCAAACAATCAATTACTTATCTATTTTATGACAGCTAATTACTTTGAATTACACATTTTTGTATTTCTTTGTCTGACGAAGCAAAGAGAAGTTGTCAAATTAGAAAGCATTTGGCGTAGGAGTATTGCGATCCCTGAAGAATTAGATAAAGGTTCAATTGTTATTACACCTATTGGAATCTTCGCAAGGACCGTTCGCTAGCTTGTATTTAAATTTCTTTTTACTCGACAACGGCTGAGCCAAAGACAGTTTGAATTTCTGCCCGTATTTCTGTACATTGTACGTACGTTTCATGATAGTATGTTATTTAATTCCCACAGGACTTCTGTACTACTCATAATAATTTTACAAATGAATATCGTTAAAAGCGTCACGATTATTGATAAAGTAGATGATGTCACATTAGACTTAATTTGGCCTGCTCTAGAAAACACTGGAGAAAAAGACAATCCTTTTATTTAAACACATCACACAGACAATTGTTGTCAAAGTTTTTGATCTATTCTGTATTTGGGACACGAAACCGTTACGTGGAAGACTTTGCGTCACTTGGGACATCTAACCTAATAGATATGGTGACCTTTCTTGACGATACTATCATGATAGGTTAAAAAGTTACATGACAAGATGACATTAAAAAGTTACTTTGAGTTCGTATCAAACTATGGCTACAAATTCATCTATAATCAAAATTTAATTTTATTCAAAGTAATACTTTTCGAAAAGGACCACTTAAATTATCGCTGAACATATACCAAACTCGCCTTATACCACCATACACATTGAGTCAGAAACTAACCTGAGTTTCGATACATATGGGACCAATTTAAAAGTATAATAACTTTTCAAATACAAAAATATTTTTTAAAATTTATTGATAGATTTCAAAAGATTTTATTATTCATGACTCTATGTCATCTATAGAGTGATGATGAATTGAGTCTGGAGGGTGTTTTTGTTGAGTTGAGATTAGTATTTTAGAATTTCTGTGGGTACGAACAAAATCTACATAAAGAGGGAAATCCTAGCCTGTCATTATGTTCCCCGTAATCTGCTCTAATATGAGACGACAAAGGTTTCAATAACCGAAGCAGAGTATAAAAAATTATACTGTTACATTGCACTCAACAATTACTAATTAAACATTTGAAAAAATCTTTCTGATACCAAATTGTAACAGACCTAATGTTGGCCTAAAATTCGCTCACTCGAACGTAGGTAATCGACAATGAGTACTATCAGATAGTATAACAAAGGATATAAAATGAAGCAAATTAATTCGGACGCGAAAATTCATCACAAATACAATAACAAACCAATTTTAGGCAGGTGGTTCCGTAGATTGGTATCACGTTGACAAATGGTTTGCGCGAATATTAATATCGTCGCTATTAGTAAATGGGAAATTGCGATGGTATTATCGGAAGTTAAGGCTTTAAAATGAAGAACCCTTATGAATCGTTATTGGCAATACCAAAAATAAATCGTGATTACCCATTGCATTTAAAATGTTCAATGTCTGCGATGATATAAGTATAAACTTTCTATGAAGTGATTGAAGTTCCATCCACACCGATTGGACTCGTGGAGTACTTCTACAGTCCGATTTTCACGAACTTTTTTGCCACGCACGTGCAAACTGTGGAATGGGCTTCCTTCCGAGGTATTCCCGGAGCGCTATGACATGGGGTTCTTCAAAAAAGGTGTGAAAAGAGTTCTCCTTCAGGGCCGGCGTTGCATTGGCAATTCCTCTGGTGTTGCCCATGTCCATAGGCGACGGTAATCACTTACCATCAGGTGGCCCGTATGCTTTTTCGTCTGCCCTTCAGGCTATAAAAAAAAAATTGGTTGTCTGTAAAGTCGGTTTACGGACAATGGTTTTACGTGATAACGTCTATTTCGTAGAAGAATAATTTATGATATAAATAATGTAATGTAAGAACGTAATGGAAGCCCTACGCACGGAGCCGCGGTGCTACTCGCCAGTTGTGTCAGCTTGAACATGGCTTGACGCGCCACCGCGACCCGCGTATCTAGCTAGATTATAATATTAAATTTCATACTAACTATACGATTTTAAACATATTTGAGTTGAAAATTTGGTTTAAATCGTTTTAAATATCAGGAGCTGCGCGACATCTGTGATTTTCTTGACTACAACTAAAGTCCGAGTCGATGTACTGTGTAAAGTTCTTTCAAGTAGTTCATACCTATAAACAGAGATGACGCTATTGTAGATTTTCGTTTTCATATAATAATAATACGTACGAGCTACGAGAAATCATTTCTTTTCAAAAGATTGTAAAATAAAATAAAAATTACAATTTTACATATTAAATTACAGATATATATTTCGTTTTATTATTATTCAGCGTATCTCTTTCTCGATACTTTGCGCGCGTTGTGGCTCGTGACCTTCCAAGCGGACCGATTACGCTTGAGTGGGAGAGAGACGGCCGGTCTAGCGTGCCTCTCTCTCTAATGCTGCGCGCGCTTCCGTGACGTTACTCGGTTTTCGTGAATGCCTCCCAGGCTCATCGTCTTTATAAACGTTATCACGTTAAAAAAAAAAAAAATGAAATGAAATGAAAAATGAAATGAAATGAAAATGAAATGAAATGAAATATATGTATTCGAGGGTACGAAATGCAGCACATATAAAAGAATTTAACAAAATACATGCATATGCATAGCGTTGTTTCCTTAATTAGCCAAGTGTCGTTTCTCTGAATACAGAATATCTTGGCAACCTAATTACTCATTTACTGAAACGTCCTAGAACGTACATACTATACGCTCTATCTACCTTTGGCAGTGAACAACTCACAACTTTATAATACGCATAAAATTATGTACGTTGAGCCACAAATAGCCTATTAACTGCGAAGAGTTAAACATGGAATTTACATACTTTATGTTCCATGTGAAGATTACTTCAAATTCGTAATTTTAAGGGAGAACAATAGAATTAGGTTGGAGCTTATTTTTAAGTCAACTTCAGTTAAAGTTACTTGGTCCAAACCTAGAGAGCCAGTTCTTTAGTCTTGAAGCTTATTTTCTCCTCCTTTGCCGACCAGAATCGCCAGAAGCAAAAAGATTTTTTATGGAAATAGCCGGCAAACGAGCTGACGATCCACCTAATGGTAAGTGGCTATCGTCGCCTATGGACATTACCAACACCAAAGGCATCCCCGATGCGTTGCCGGCCAAGAAAGAGAGAAAAAAAAAGAAAGATACATTAGACTACATTTAGTTTTAAGTCTACCCATGACTTGGTTGTAATCATAATGTAATTGTCTTGTTGGTTACTCTAATAAAAATAAAATAAAATAAATAAAATAAAATAAAGATCCTAATAATAATATCCGAAAAACGTAGGTTATAATTATGGAATAAATGACTCAACGACCATTCCATCTTCACTAAACAAAGCTTTTGGTATAATTACAAGAAGTAAGACAATACAATTCACATTTGCGAAGAATACGTAATTTGTTAAGAAACAGACAGGAAATAAATTGCGCGAACAATACTACCAACCAAAGCACGTTCCGGCGCGGTAATGAATTGGATTGCAGTCTTATTCCCGGCATTCCTGCTATTTTCGTGCCGAGTAATTAGGAATTTTAACTAGTAATACCTCTGGTGTAGGTTTAACATTGGTATTCGGGACGACGTATTCTTTTTAGAGTCACTACGTATTATGTCGTAAGCAAGGAACTGAAAGGTTAAACTCATTAATGGCCCATTGTGGAGTAGGGATTCTTCGGAATAGGGATGTTGACTAATTTTAGGATTCAATTTTATTTTATAGATAGAACCTCAATATTCACGAAAAAAATATTATAAAAATAATAATCTTCAATTTAAAAACAAAAATTGATAAATAAAAATCATTATCAACGTGACGTCACTAAACTATATTCAATACTATCTGTCTACTAAGTTTGTTGATTTTCTATATAAAATTGTTCCAATGACGTCATATTCTCAAAATGGCGTTTGAGATCACGTGACAGTGAGTACAATTTTTAACATTTTAAATTAATGATATTTAATTTATTGTGATTGATTTCAATAAAAGAATCATAATTTAGGCCTTTAAATGTTACCACTAATATTTTAGACATAAATTTATATTAATTTATAATTAGTGTCAACATGCCTATTGCGAAGTCTGCTACCAGTTTAGCTCAAGTTATGGAACATTTTTGTAAATTACTTCCAAAATAGAAACAGACATTCATATCCTTGAAAAATCCTATTTTTTTCTATACTAATATTATAAAGAGGAAAGCTTTGTATTTTTGTATGTTTGCAACGAATAAACTCAAAAACTACTGAACCGATTTTAAAAATTCTTTCGCCATTAGAATGCTACATTATTCCTGAGTAACATAGGCTATATTTATTTTTAGAAAAAATTAGGGATCCTTGCTAAAACCTCAGTAACGTGAACCAAGGTGTAAAAAAAAATTGATTAAAAATTTCTTTCATCGCATACGCTGCGGAAACTATTGATGATAGAACAAAAAAATGTTCTACAATATTAGATAACATATCAATATCTATAAAAAACGTCGCGATACTATATGTCCAACTGTTGTAGTTATGTCACTATAACCACTTTTTACATTTTAAAAGTCAATAAAAAGGCTGACCAACATCAGACCATGATAACCATACCTTCGTATTAATCCTTATCCAAATAAATCATTTCATATTCAAAACTGTTTCAATACCTATTGATAACTTTTTGAATTACTCAAATCGGACATTCCATTCAGAAGATATTGGAAAATCATCCCCAGGGATAAAAATAGCGATTGGAAGTCACTTAAATACAAACCAATTTCGTCAGTTTTAGAGTTATAAACATGAACATTTTTATGTAAATTCATAGTTATAAACATAAGTTAATTTTAACACATTTTTTTTGGAAAATCATCCCCCAAATGGTTAATTAAGGGGATGCAAGTTAGTATGGCAACTTCGTCAGTTTTGAAGTAAGAAGGGTGAAAATTTGTGCTTATATTTGCTTATTATAGTTAAACACAAGAAATAAGTGTATCACGGTTTTTTCGAAATTCATCCCCTAAGGTGTAATACTTCGTCATTACACGCTTTATAATTAGCTTCACCTGTATGTTTGTAACTTCTGTTTGGACTTGATTTTGACCCACTTAAAACGGTCAGATTTCTTTCAAACTTCGTAGACTTATCGAGGACCATAGACAATTCAATATTTAAAGAAAAAGAAAGAAAGAAAGAAAAACAGAAAACCCTAATTACACGCTTTAATTAGCTTTAAACGGTCAGATTTCTTTCAAACTTCGTAGACTTATCAAGGACCGATGACAATTCAATATTTAAAGAAAAAAAAGAAATAAAGAAAAACCTAATTACATGCTTTAATTAGCTTTAAACGGTCAGATTTCTTTCAAACTTCGTAGACTTATCGAGGACATAAGACAATTCAATATTTTAAAAAAAAGAAAGAAAGAAAGAAAAACCTAATTACACGCTTTGATTAGCTTTAAACGGTTAGATTTCTTTCAAACTTCGTAGACATATCGAGGACCGATGACAATTCAATATTTCAAGAAAAAAAAGAAAGAAAGAAAGAAAAACCTAACTACACGCTTTAATTAGCTTTAAATGGTCAGATTTCTCTCAAACTTCGTAGACTTATCGAGGACCCATAACGATTCAATATTTAAAGAAAAAAAGAAAGAAAGAAAGAAAAACCTAATTAGAAAGAAAGAAAAAAAGAAAGAAATTATTTATTCTATTAAGCACTGCAACAAGTTACAAACTGAATCTTAATAAAACATTCATAAAATTACTATAAGTTGTTACAAACACATAACCTGCTGCAGCACTGCTTAACAAAAAAGGTACGCACTCAGCATATGCCGCTGTGAACCACGGCTACTGATTTTCAGTACGACCTTTATTGTATCGCAGTAAACTACACGCTAATACGCGTGTAATTACACACTTTAATTAGCTTTAAACAGTCAGATTTCTTTCAAACTTCGTAAACTTATCGAGGACCGATGACAATTCAATATTTAAAGAAAAAAAAGAAAGAAAGGAAGGAAGAAAGAAAAACCTTCTTTCTTTTTTTTTCTTTAAATATTAAATATATTTAAAGAAAAAAAAAGAAAGAAAGAAAAACCTAATTACACGCTTTAATTAGCTTTAAATGGTCAGATTTCTTTCAAACTTCGTAGACTTATCGAGGACCCATAACGATTCAATATTTAAAGAAAAAAAGAAAGAAAGAAAGAAAAACCTAATTAGAAAGAAAGAAAAAAAGAAAGAAATTATTTATTCTATTAAGCACTGCAACAAGTTACAAACTGAATCTTAATAAAACATTCATAAAATTACTATAAGTTGTTACAAACACATAACCTGCTGCAGCACTGCTTAACAAAAAAGGTACGCACTCAGCATATGCCGCTGTGAACCATGGCTACTGATTTTCAGTACGACCTTTATTGTATCGCAGTAAACTACACGCTAATACGCGTGTAATTACACACTTTAATTAGCTTTAAACAGTCAGATTTCTTTCAAACTTCGTAAACTTATCGAGGACCGATGACAATTCAATATTTAAAGAAAAAAAAGAAAGAAAGAAAGGAAGAAAGAAAAACCTACATGTAGTACGCGAGTGATAAGTTATACTTTTTTGGCATCATTAAATAAATATTTAACACTAGCTGTCTTGGCGAACTTCGTATCGCCTAATAATCAGTGATTCGTGTACTTTGTTGCTACTTTTAACTTTTATAGTTTTGCTAGGTTTAACAAATCAGAGACCATTAAATTCCCTCTCTCTCACTCTCCATCCCGCTCCCTCTTTCTCTGCATCCCGCTCCCTCTCTCTCTCCAACCCGCTCCCTCTCGCCCTCCTCCTCCCCTTCCCCCTCCCGCTCCCGCTCACTCTCCCCCTTTCTCTCCCCTCCCCCTCCCCCTCCAGCAAAATAGTATATTTTTTTTTGTTTCAATCAGAAATAAAATTGCGTGATATTTGCCGAGACCCCCCTCTCTCCAACGTAAGATTAGATGAGATTTGACTCGACCCCCTCTCCTCCTTAAAAATCTCACGTAATTTATGGACGCCCTCTTTTTAGTTTTATTAAACTATTATTTATTTTTGATCTCAGAAATGTGAAAATTAATATGTAAGCTTATGTTAGAAACAAAAATGAATTGTTATAGTTGTAACACGGGGAGGAGAGGGAAGCAGGAGCGGGAGAGGGAGAGGGAGCAGGAGTGGGAGAGGGAGCAGGAGTGGGAGAGGGAGAGGGAGCGGGATAGGGAGAGGGAGGAGCTATGCACACAAAAACTATAGCGGCTAAGAACGGCTGTATCGAAATTAATGATTTCTGATTTGTTACATTCTAAAGCGATACGAAGTACGCCGGGTCAGCTAGTACTTATATAAATGTGAAAGTTTGTAATGTTTGGATGTTTGTTCTTCAATCACGTCACAACTACTTAACCGATTTGGCTGAAACTTGGAATGGAGATATTCTATGCTCTGGATGGATACATGGGCTACTTTTTATCCCGGAAAAAATCAGGATTCCCGCGGGATTTGTAAAAAATTGGTATCCACGCGAGTGAAGCCACGGGCATCATCTAGTATGGTTCTATAAATATAAATTAATTAATTAAAATTTCGTTTCAAAACCACACTACCGTGGGCAAAGCCGCGGGCAAAAACTAGTAATCTATATTGTGGCTGACGTTAAATACTCAGTTGAAAAAAATCACACACATAATCAAACTGAGACCTCCCAGCTAGGTAGCCAAGATAATCTGCTGAGCTACAAACTAATAAAAAGAAAAACAGAAACATGAAACACAGGTACAATGGCGAATGATTATTTAACGATGTATCAATTTCCTTTTATTTGGAACACGTGTATCTGTACACATCTCTTTATATATATTGTTTTTTGATGACGGGATTTCTCGCAATGTTTATTTTCGTTACTAGTAAGTACCTATTAGCAACGAAAAGGATCAATCTTCATGTTTATCACATTTTATCGTAGGAATCGAATGTCCTATCTCAATGGATTTAATACAAAATGAATAATATGTTCATACCTGCGAATTCTCTTTGTTTTTGATCCGTTACTCGTCATTTATTTGTCGGCGCTGGGAGTCAAACTCGAACAATTTTTATAGCATTTATAGCATGGATCTTTAAATTCTTAAATCTTTTTTTGAAAATCTTAGTTTTGAAGTAAAATCGGAACCCTTAAAGTTTCGTCAAGTCCGTCCGTCCGTCTGTACGTCCATCTGTCCGGAGCATAGTCCCAAAACCTTAGTGCTAGAAAGCTGTAATTTGGCATGAATATACGTATTTAATAAAACTCCAAAATCGTAGAATAAAATATTGAAAAACATTTTATTTCACGGTACCTCCCTTAAAGGTAACGTGAGGATGTATTTTTTATTCATCGCCTACACTATAGTGTGGCATATCGTTGAAAAGATCTTTCAAAAATATTATGGGTATTTTAAGACTATTTTTGGATTTAGGGGTCCAATTGAGAAATATTTGGTTTTAAAGTGCTGATTTTGGTTAGAGTTAGTGTCCGACCGAAGCTTCGGCTTCGGATTCGGCTTCGGCCACCTTCGGCCAAAAAAGCACCTTCGGCCAAATCTTCGGCTTCGGCCAAAAATTTGCCGAAGGTTTGGCCGAAGGCGAAGGTTTGCTAGTTGTCAAATATTGAAATTTACTGAACGATGCTAGAGCGAGACGGAGAGTGTGCAGAGCAGCAGAGTTTCGCCGCGCCTTTTATTTTTGACAATATTTTATTACCTACTTGTATATGTTGGTCACTCGGCTCGTTATTGGGCTAAATCTCTAAAGTTCTCACAATATGTATCTAGTATATTCTGAGATCAAAGTAACTATCGTATTTCTCAAGGTCAATGACACCTTCGGCTTCGGCTTCGGCTTCGGCCGAAGGTTTTGGTGAATACCGATTAATCGCCTTCGGCTTCGGCTTCGGCCAAAATTGCACCTTCGGTCGGACACTAGTTAGAGTTAAGTGTCCCCCCTGTCGGCTAAACGGTTGGAGTTGGCCAAGTGAAAAAATTCTCAAAAATAGATTGCATGATGAATTTACAAGAAAACTATCACGGCTATGTTAGCATAGTTAGTGAGTAATATTCGATAAACTTACTACTTCGGAACCGAACATTGCGCGTGGCCTGACACGCTCTTGCCCGGTTTTAGTTTTCTTTGAATTCTTATTGAGTTTTCATGGATTAAAATGGTATAAATACATAAAAGTCGAAATAGATCGATCAATGGATTTTTTAACGGATTTAATGGACATAACTTGCTTCGCAGATATGGTAGGGACCATAATATGCTGAGCTACGGGGTCTTTTGGATCTAGTTTTAAGAGGTGAAGTCTGGATAAACTTTTCTGCAACGTTAGATCTATTAATAGTCACTAGTGTCCGACCGAAGCTTCGGCTTCGGCTTCGGCTTCGGCCACCTTCGGCCAAAAAAGCACCTTCGGCCAAATCTTCGGCTTCGGCCAAAAATTTGCCGAAGGTTTGGCCGAAGCCGAAGGTTTGCTAGTTGTCAAATATTGAAATTTACTGAACGATGCTAGAGCGAGACGGAGAGTGTGCAGAGCAGCAGAGTTTCGCCGCGCCTTTTATTTTTGACAATATTTTATTACCTACTTTTGTTTGACGACCCGTGTGGCGCAATGGTTACCATGTCGGATCGCCGCGCCAATTGTCCTGGGTTCGATTCCCAGCGAGGCGGTTTGAATGATGAGTTTGAGTTTCTGTTCTCGGTCTGGGTGTGAATGTCCTTGTCTTGTGTGTTGTCCATGGCACCCACGACACAGGGAATCCTAGTGTGGGGCTATGAGTGTGAAGCGTTATTTATTATTATTTTTTTTTATGTTGGTCACTCGGCTCGTTATTGGGCTAAATCTCTAAAGCTCTCACAATATGTATCTAGTATATTCTGAGATCAAAGTAACTATCGTATTTCTCAAGGTCAATGACACCTTCGGCTTCGGCTTCGGCTTCGGCTTCGGCTTCGGCTTCGGCCGAAGGTTTTGGTGACTACCGATTAATCGGCTTCGGCTTCGGCTTCGGCCAGAATTGCACCTTCGGTCGGACACTAATAGTCACAAATAAAAGAACTGATGATCATTTACCACGCAAAACTATGGAATAATAACACCCATGGTTTTTCCTGCGTTTTCCTGGATAGTAAACACCCTATATATTACTCCATACTGTCTGATGAACTCTTAATTCAGCGAGCCATGTTCCAGTGTAATAATTCGTATTACTTTTAAGCCAATCATACGTCGTTTAAAGGTCGATGAATGAATTGCCTGAAACATGAATAGTTTTAAAAAGTTCATAAAAGGCCCGCAGATCATGGTCAAAATCCGTTCAGTAGTTTTTGTATGAAACACTAATAAACACAATAAACTTTCACATATTTTATAATATTAGTAGGATCAAACTGTAGTTATAAAAGGGTATTAGTAAAAGTAACGTTTTTATTCCAACTGTATATTGTTGTGTACGATCAATCAATCAATCAATCAATCTATTTATTGTGGACTATAGGTACAATTTTAGTTTTAATATAATTATAATAGTTTACATGTAGGTCTCTGTATGTCCTGCCTCGTTGAGCGTACAACAATAAAATAATATAATATTTACATAATATTAAAATTAATTACGAGTGTATTTTAAGGGATTATTTATGCTACACCGAGCTGGGCACGAGCCGCGGACGAGGCACCGACGAGGCACGGTACTGACATTTTAAAAGCCGCGGATATCGAGTACTACACCGTACTATACTACACCGTGCGACGTCCGCGTCCGACCGAGCCGAGTAAAATGTTAGTGAAATCAGTCGTGCCCGGCACGGCTCGTGCCCGGCTCGGTGTAGTATAAATAATCCCTAACACGGCTCTTTTGATTCGATAGAGTGCTTGTGAGCTGCTCATGCATATTTATAATGTGATTGCGATGCATACCAACAAAAAAGAGAACAGGGAAATTCTGTGAATAAAATATAACAAATATAAAAAATATAATACTCGAACTCACTACTTACTTGAAAAATTTTCAACTATATTCAGGATAAAGTGATTATAGTTGCTGACCAAAATACCCTATTCAGCAGGATTGGATGTTTTTATGCCGAAAGACAAGTTAAATTTGTCATCCACCATTACATTGACAATGCATTTTAGAAACTTGTGAAAACGATTTTCTAACTTTAACATTAGGGGCCGTCCATTAATCACGTGAGGCTTGAAAGGGGGGGGAGGGGTTTGACAAAAATCACGAAAATATCACGAGGGGGGAGGGGGGGTGTAGTAAGATATCACGTGTATTTATTTTTTCGTCAAACGCGCGATTTTTAAATAGAAAAGCAGCGTGTAGTGTGACTTTGACTTGCCGTTGCCAGGCAACGAACGAAGGCCTCACGCGCCGCCACCGACTACCGGCTCGGCATGTTTTGGATTAAAACAATGTCGAAAGTAGGTGATCTGTATAAAGACCTTTTTGCAGAGTATAAGAAAGGAAAAATACACGTGATGTTGGGGGAGGGGGGGGGGGGGTAGTCTTAAACCTCACTACATATCACCAAGGGGGAGGGGGGGGTTAAAAAATGCTAAAAAAAGATCACGTGATTAATGGACGGCCCCTTATGTTACCTTCGTTCAAAATTCAAAATAATTAATTCATATAGGTATCACTAATACACTTAAGCATGTAATTTTTTTAATTTACCAGTTTTCGGAAAGGTGCTTTGTCACGGAGAAGAAGAAAAGCCGTAAAGAAATACGGGTTTACTCAAGGCAGTTTCAAAATGAGCAATGTCTTGGGGATACCTTTTTAGAACAAAGTTCCTTTCGCTGTTTGTGTAATTTAATAATAGAAACTTCGTTCCAATATGCCAATTATATTGGATATGTAGGACTTACGTACACAGTTATTATGTTTTTAGAAATAAAAGTTAATTGAATAGGTCGTTACGACGCCAGTAGACAGGGTCACATCCCATACGTTCTGTCAGGTGACTGTCCAGTGTTCCCTCTACTGTATTTCTCCAGAGAATATTTATTCTCTGGAGAAATAATTTATTCCATAACTCAAATGGATAAACACTACAGGATAGAAAATAAGCAATAAAATGGATAAACTTTTATGAGAGGAAAATCCATCGTAACTACTAAAACTAGCAAGTAAGGGAAGTTGGATTGCCCCCACATCAACACCACGTGAGTTCTTCAAAATTTATCTTAGATTAATTCAAAATTAAAAATTTATTTTTCATTTTTTATTCATGTAGATATCACAGATACAATAATAATTATGCACGTCATTTTTCTACCAGCTTTTCGGAAAGGTGTTTTGTCATGGAGGAGAAGAAAAGGCGTAAAAAACTCAGCATTCTTAAAAAAATACAATAGATTACATTGATTACAGAGCAATTAATGAGCGTTTTCAATTATCGTGTTTAGTTTGTGAAAACATTCCGTTACTCAGCTCCTTCATGAGGCGGCTCCTAATGAATTATACGTCTACATCTACATAATTTCTCGCGCGTGTTGACTTTGCAATGTTTATTTGAACACGCATGTCATTTGTACAGTGATGAGTGCCAACGGGGTTGATTTATTAATCATTATTGTTGCGGTACTAACTAGAAATAAAGTGAAGGAATATGGCCACAGGAGAAAAATACTGTTTTATAGCTGTAATCTGATTTTATTACATGCAATAAAATCTCTTAACTACAAGTTCTTACAAAATCGGATATAGAATAATAATGTAATTTTTTATATTCTTATACTTTTTCTACTTATATGTCAAGAAGCTTGTATTTTATAGTTGTATGCCAATTTAAAGAACGCTAACTTTCTCCCCCTTACTAGGATACCAGTACTAGGATGACTCAATCAAACGGGCAGCTAGCCAAGCAGGCTTCGTGGAATGATAATACCGGCATAATAATAGGTATAATCATGACAGATAATAATAAATCACACATCAATATCATACATCACCATACATCATAATCATACATCACCTTTCCATTCCTAGGTCTGCTGGAAGAGATTTCTGATAGAAATAAGCAGTACGTTTGTACAAAATTACTGTTACTATCTCATACCAGTGTACAAAAATTGTTAAATAAAATAAAGTTGCTTACACCCTGATCTACTAGCATGGAATTAGGGTCAGTATTCTACGCCGCTATAATACTGAAAAGACCTTACAGCTATAAGTTTAATACCTACATGACTGTCTGAACGTAGTAATCAAGACATTATACCTTCGTGTAACCCTCGTTCTCCACTTGACACGGGTGAATAAATGATAGGGATAAAACGTGGATTTGCGTTATAAAACATTATAAGAATACATCTGCGGCGACTGAATCATTTAAGAGTATTGGTCTGTCTTAGAAACATGAAGCAAAGTTTCTTGTTTTTTAAAAGTCAGGATCCGTCTATAAGTAAAGTAAAATTGAGGGTTCTACTCTTTCACTCTTGTTGATTATGAGTACCTTCGCTAATAGTAGGGATTTGTTGAAGCGATGGCGTTGAGTGACTTTCGAAAAGTGTTTGTAACAAACTTACTTCGAATAAAACTTATTTCATTTCATTTCAATACACACAGTTCTTCATATAACTTTTGTACAAAAATAAACATCATTGCTAAGATGAAAATTTATTGTCTTTCAGAGACGATGTCTTGTCGTGGAATATGTCGACATCTGATGAGTTAGGGCATACTTAGTCGGTTATATTCTGCGCATAACGTTTGTTTTTCATGTAGGATGTGGAGAGGTTTTATAATGGCGTGACGTGGATATTGGGACAGGACATTAAGTCGGACCTGTCGGACTTCACTGAGCAATCCAATACAGTCTTTAGTGCCGCAGAAAAACTTTTTCAGAATACGGCATCCTCCACTAAGCTAAAAGTATGAAAAAATGGAAAAGTAAAAATCTCATAAATGATCATACAAACACACATTAAATATAAGTTTTATTTTTAAAAGATGTGCTTAGAAGTTTCTTTACGGCTTTTCTTCTCCTCCATGACAAAGCACCTTTCCGAAAAGCTGGTAGATTAAAAAATGGCGTGCATAAGTGTATAAATGATACCTACATGAATAAAAGATTATTTTATTTCATTTCATTTCACGCTCGCATACACATGTCATTTTATAAGGGCAAAAACTTTTCTTATTTGCGAATCATTACTGTATCTTAAGTTGTACAACAATCATAACCATAAAATAAGAAGCTGTTTTATCACTTGGCATATGAACGTTGTCTATTATTGATTCTCGCCCACAACACGCATATTCTCAAGTTATTCGCTTAATACTCTCCAGTTCGCATCACTGTCTCCACGGCAAAGAATTCAATGAACACTAAGTCGAATTTCGTGCTAATATTGGGTTGCGGAGTCTATGTGTATGTATATTATGCTGGCCATACTTGTCATATAATTGTCAAGTTTGCTGAGGACTTGACGGTGTATGGCCACGTTATGGCTATCTGGCCATATGGCTCTCTCATGCAAACTGGATGCCGCATTAAGTCAAACTGCAGACTTGACAAGTACCTAGACTTCATAGTGTATGGCCAGCTTTAGTGATAGCAAACGCCGAGCGATAGCGGGAGCGGAGATTATGTATGTTATTATGTTATTGAGTACCTAGATCTCGGGTCACTGCTTTATCCGTGTTTTCTGGGATAGTAAGGACCCTATTCCAGATTGATTTACCTGCGTACTAAATTTCATGAAACACTTTGCGTAGTTTTTGCTTTCTCACAAACCTTCACATTCATAATATTAGTGGGATATTACATAATTATCACACCTATGGCCCAGTAATACCTTCGCCCCGCTTTCTGCTTTTTATACTACAGCGACCTTAGATATTACAAAGAATTGATACCAAAACACTCGAATAATAAATATTATATTTGCTAGAATTTTTTGTTACTCGTACTTATGTTTTAGTTCTTTTTTGTTATAGTATTAGTTCTATCTTTAGATTAGTTCTATCGTTTTCTTTGAGTACTTTATGAGTTATTTTCTAGTCCACTACGCTGCTCCAGTACGGTTAGTGGCCAACACAAATGCCGAAAGTTTTCATGGCATCCGACGGCCTCTGACATGGCTTAACGACTGTTTTTGTACGACAACAGCTGGGATAGATGGCTATAAATGCCCTCTGAAGCATGGAAACGCTCAATATTTTTTTTCCACTAGCGGTCACCCATCTACCTAACGACCGTGCCCGCTGTTTTTTACCTATGCCTGTCACTTCGGATCGACACAAGCAGGCTATGAGTGCTTCTATGATCAAGAAATACAGGCAACAAAATTCCGTTTTTATTCTACTGCAGAAGATACAGCTTTCTAGTTTCAACACATAAAATGAACAATGTGCTAACTACGTTAAGTGCGACCAATTTACACAAGCTCGGTAAAAGTAGAGAAGGTTAAAGTATCTTAAGGCTGCTTCTTCATAGGACGATGCGACAACGACACAACAACGTGACAGCTTATAAATTGTTTACATGATAACTCAACACTGTAAGAGTCTGAAAACCACACTGCGTCCACGAATGGCACGGTATGCCTTGTATTCCCTGGGCATTTTTATACAACGAAAATAAATACACCGTAAGTGTATGACGATTAGGACGATACTGTTTGACGAACAGGATTTTATTGTAGCTACAATGACCGTAACTCGTTTTACTTTGAATTTCAGTTATTAATATGATTGGAAAGAGCGACAAAAGCTGCATGTGGTCAATTTTGTTCAAATCATTAATCTTGACGATTTTGTGCAAGAAATCGTTCTGTAAATTCCTTCGACTACTTACTGATATTTTACCATTTTTTTGCTCTCCTGTAAAATTGCAATTTTCATCATCTATCATCAATCTTAATTTTTCCGCTGAGGGTACGAGATGTCGTTGTCGTATCGTCCAATGCATGCATGAAGTCCAACGCGGAGTGTCGGCACCGCTCAGGGCGGTTAGAAAACACTGCAGTTTTATTGGGTTCGCTGAAAATACGACGAAATGAACTGAAATGTTCCTCTACAAAGTGCTTTAAAATTTTGCGAAGCACTACTTCAAGTTAAGTGTGTATATTCTTCGCTTGATGTGTTACAGTCAGAATTTTGAACCTGTTAAAAGCAGCTACTTAAATCTAGAAGCATATCTTAGTTTTGAATAAGTTGGAAAATTTTGGTCTCTAATTCTGTTTTAGATTTATTTAGTTTTCCTTGCCCTAAAATTGTTATTTTTTTTTGCTAAGGTACATTATTTATTATTTTTATTGTTTATGATACTTATCTCCTTTGACTGTTGCGAAGTAATATTCCATAGTCCTATTTAAAAATCGTCTCCAATAAAATTCGTAGTCATTGTAATAAACTGAAACATAATTATAAATGTTGACTGAACAGTGGTTTAAAACTTTATGTCGTATACAAAACAGAACAAATAACTAGGTGAATTTGAAATTCTAAAAGTTTATTTCATAAATCCCAGAGGTATTCCAATGAAAACTACTAGTGCGGTAGACTTAAGTTGTTTTTACCCTAGAACTTCGTCATTTATCAAGCAATTTAGAAGATATTTTTTTTATTCTAAAAGGTTGCTTCTAAGACTGGTCATATTTTTTTCTGATTATGGTATACATAAGGAATAAAGAAACCACCTGAAATATTATAAATATATCATAGTTCTTTGTAGACGGATTTCTTTTTGGTAAAATTTATAATAGATTATTAGATTTCTATTTTTTACGTCAAGTATCAGCATTAAAAGTCGTATCTACCTTTAGTGATGATTTCACGTCTTTCACATGCCCTTCACATGATAAAGCTATTGAGGCCATGAGGTTGACCTACTTCCGTGTTACCTGGTACAAATGTGAATGACCGCTCGTCATTCACTTCATCGTACCCTTTCCTTACATTGATTACCATTCATTATTATCGTATCTAATTATATCATGTATCGGAAACCTAAAAATTATATGATATCATAAATATAACACCATACATTAATAAAAAATAAATGCTTATACACACTTATTATTTATTTAAACATCTGCCTTGGGCAAGTTCTGGACTCCTCGAAAATAAAGATAGGTAGCTAAAGATGACCATAATCATTGTTTTGGTTTTAAAAGTAAACGTAATTGAATGCTTAAAACATTCAACTATTTTGGTAATTTTGAAAATGTTGATAATCTTAACTTTTGCCAAACGAAATATCCGACTCCAAAGAATTTAACTCCGAAAAACTATTAAGTATTCTGAATCGCCATTATGTGTAGCTGTGACATTTCTTCCCTTCACTCACTTCATTGGATTCAATCATCACAAAAATGTGCGATCAATCTGAAGTATTGACCTTACTAATGAAAAAATCTTCCAAATTGGACGCCTGCTTAAAATTTATAGCAATCATCTGCACTGGGGGTACTAACGCACAAACTTTTCAAGAAAAGTAAAGGTGAGGAACTAGAATGTTATATAATAATAATAAATAATTCATTTATTTCTCACCACAATATAGCTTAAACATTTTATATATTGTGGGAGACACTGGTGCCTAAACTAAGCATTTGGCCTGTATTTCAGGACACCAGGCTTCCTCTCAGAGTTTAACATGTGCTACCTATAAACTACACAATGGCAAGGAGCAAACAAATTATAATTAAAGTACATTAAATACTAACTATTAAGGGAAGATTAAATAGACTAATTTGTGTGTGTGTGCGTGTGAGTGTGTTATTTTATTTTAATTATCTTTATTGTTGGTTGTTACTCTAGTATGCTGCTGGTAAGGATATGTTCGGTGTCGTCATAGTTTAGTTCTTGAAGCAGAACTAAACTATATGAATCAGATATATAAATTTTGTTGACAAACGCTTACCCACTTGACATACAAATGGCTTTGTCTACGCTCTCAGCCTACCGATAGCTAATGAGACGAGTGAAATGCGGTCGAGCTTCACCGATAGCCACTTGACTTGATTCCTTCTGATAGGCAGCCTGCGTTGGAAGCTGTTGGTCTATTTTGGTTTGAAGAAGTTATGGAACGCAATGACCATCAGTTCATTACTCATATATCCTATTTAGAGTTCTAGTCAAAACCAACAACCTTATTCTATTTAACAATAAAATCTCTGGAGAAGTTAGTGCAGCCAGCATCGTAATTTTGTGTCTGACAGTTCCTGAGTAACTAACTTGAGCATTATGGATGGATAACATATTGAGAACCATCGTGTAGCAATTTAAGGACAATTCCATGTTGTAAAACTAACAAAATCATAATCCATACATATATAAAATGAAGTCCCCTGACCGCGTCTGTCTGTATGAACGTATTAAACTCAAATTCTACCGAATTGATTATTGTACGGTTTCCACCAACAGATAGCGTGATTCCTGAGGAAGGTGTAGGTTTATTTTATTACAGTTTTATGTAAATTGAGCGAAATCCACGCGGCGAAGCTGCGGGTGGAAGCTAGTATTATATATTGAAGGATATATTTATATTCCATCAGCTTATACTTATGCAAAATATGCGGCACAATGTCGGCACAACAAATTAAAGTTTCCCATCGCGAAGCGTATAGCATCAATGTTTTTGTTAACACTTATATTAGTACAATCAGGAGGAAGCGCCTCGTGAATATTTCATTACCGAGATAATTCTACAAATAGGACGCCGCCAGCTACGGTTTACCGTGTCTAATCAACTTTAAGAATAATTTTCACATAAAACGATGAAAAATAAGTTGTTTCGTCGTCTGTTTGTTTTTATTTTAAAATATTCTTATTATATTTTACCCAAAACGTCCAATAAAGAAGTAAAATTCGTCACTCAATTTAGCAAATCGACTACATTTTAATCTACATTTATTAAAAAAAATGTGATTCTTCACTCAATGTAACACTAATTTTCTTTCCGACTAATTTTATAAATGAGAAAGTTTGTGAGGATTTTTCATAAAATTGATCATTATCATTCAATACATTGAAGTATTATTACTAGCGTATAAAACCGACACCGCAAACACTACGTATGTCCCAATGCATTGGCGCCACGTGGCTTCAATCTTTAATGAATTCGTTCGATTTTAAAAGGAGAACTGGGGCTCAATTTTGAAAACCGAACCTCCCGGGCGGGACACACATTATGTTCGAGATGTCTGTTCTATGACATTATACTTCAATGGATCAATAGACTAGAATAGATGTTCTGGCATAAAATAGACGGTACTTATTATCCCAGAAAATCGGGCAAATTTTGTTCGTCAGGAATACATTTACAAACCTCTGAAGAGTGAAAAAGAAGGAAATGTCCAACCGCACTTCACTTATTGCGACGAAAGTATTACAAATTCAATTCACTTTAATGTAAGAAACTGAGTAAAAAGAAAGTTAATTCCTAGTCGCAGCGCTCAAGCCGCTTTTTTGAATCTACTTACATTTATATCAATGAAAGTCGGAGGCGGCGGCTGTATCGTTTATTCTAATAAAGTAAAACGTGCTTTCAACTCAAGCGCTGTGCAATTTTTGCCCAATAATATAATGTGACTGGGAAAAGACAGTGTTTACGATCTGGATTTTATAGTACTTTGTTCTAAGCGAGTCTTTCCTTAACTGAAAAATATGTAGTGAGAAACAAAAAAGATAAATGGAATTGACATAGATACGTTATAGCACTAAGATTGGTCCAACTTGGACCAATGCTCAGTACCTACAGTAGCCGCGCGAGTTGAATGTAGAGCTTAGAAATGCGGCCAGTGTTGTGACCTAATTGATAATTAATTAGTGATATTTCGATAAAACTACTATTACTAGTAATATTTCGATAAACGACTAAATGAGTTAAATTGATTGATCGGATGTTTGGTATGTAGGTAAATTAAACCCTGAAACCACACAGAGGGTACGTGGCCAAGCTAGTATTGATTAAAACATAAGTTTTTAAACCTCAGACCCCGACTGCATTCAACTCGCGCGCCTACTGTACATACCTAATAGATGATACGTCGCGGCATTATATGATATAATACTATTCAACGCCACGACATTTTGCCTGATTGAAGAAAAGTATGAAATATTCCAACGAAGCGGCTCTGCAACCGAAACAGGTAAAAACAAAAATTATTGAGACTTTTGATTTTAAGACACAATCATTATAATAATCCAAACAATGATAAAAATAGGAACAATTTCCCCACAAATGTTCGCTTTCCGAATTTTCCATTTGAAAATGAAAATTGTTTTCTAAATTGTTTGGCAATGTTAATGAACGTAAACAAGTTATATCGTAACTACGAGTACATTGGTTCGTGTCGAGCATTGAAGTACTGAAATACTAGAACAGACATCGCAAACAAACAGGTAGGTATGTGTTGCGCGGGGACATTCTATTTTCAAAATCGAACCTCTGTTCTCTTTTCGAAATCGACTGAACCCACTG
Source organism: Thymelicus lineola (assembly GCA_963932265.1). NCBI lineage: Eukaryota > Metazoa > Arthropoda > Insecta > Lepidoptera > Hesperiidae > Thymelicus > Thymelicus lineola. The sequence goes on along the minus strand of OZ010693.1, from coordinate 1,029,819 downwards.
AAAACAGTTGCCAATAGACTACAGTTCTTTGCGCAAACATCGAGTCCACAGTGTTGGTTCTATACGCCAGTAATAATAGTTAATTCATGTCCCTACCAATTTGTATTCTCGGAGCACAGCGATTCGTTAACAGAGACCATTCCGATGAAACGAAGCTGCTACCCAAACCTAATTAGTATAATTTAGAACCTAATCAGTATAATTCAGTTTCCGTAATCATGAGAACGGACTTTGAATAATACTGACGTTTACGCGTACAGCAACTAAGTACCTAATTTGGGAAATGCAAAATGTATCGACTAAGCGAGCCAAGCTTATAGTAATTACAAATATAAATATAGCAATAAATAAATATTATGAATAATAAAAATTCTGTATTTTAATTATTGTTTCATATACTTTGGGGTTTAAGACTCCAATCAATTTGGTAGCGGTAAAGGAATAAAATATAACAGGATTTTTGGAACGAAGTTCCTTATCGCGCGTTGTGAAAGGGGGCTAGACGAAAAATTACGACACTTTTTGATTTTACGAATGACGACACTTTTTTTGAAGTGATTCAGTAAGTTTTACAGAGATGGCGCTGTACAAACAAACTGCGTAACTATATAAGGTAAATAAAACTAGTATCCAGAGCGAATTCAAAAATATTAATAGTTTCCTTGAACTTACGTATGTTACAAGTATAAGTTGATAGCGTGATTCAGAATTAATTTACTAACGCCATCTATCCGCAACTAACCAAACTAAATATCTTAAGTCCTCTCATGTTTTTTAAGTATTGTATGTTAAATTCGATGGTCAAGCGATTTTATGATAAAGTGCTAGTTACCTAGCGAGAACATATATCAATAATGCGCAGCATATTTCGATAATAATAATAATCCCTTGTTTTAGTCATGTCAAAGTACAACCAGATCATTATTTACTTCTTTTGCATGAATTAATAAAGTTTGCGAGGTACTTATACCAGTTGAGTGCAAGTTGCAGTCTGCGACCTATATCGTCGCGCTCGCCCGCCACGCTCGACTTGATATCAGTCTACACACTCTTCAAACTAACTGGAGCGTTATAGGATTGAAAACTTTACTGTTTGCTTGTGTTTCAGTAGTTTAAATATTCTGTTATTCGCTTACTTTGAAACTTGGGGCTTGGTGTACAATCTATATATATAATAAAATTGTAACTCGATAATCTATATATATAATAAAATTGTAACTCGATAATGTCTGTACATTGAAGATATTTAAGAAAATTTGATATCAGGGGACTATATAGGAGCAATAGATTGCAAATCTGTCATTTTTTAAAATCTTGTCTGTCTGTATGTTTGACACCGCATCACGCCAAAACCACTGGATAAAATTGAGTGCGGTTTTCACAGTTGTATTACTGGTGGTCTAACTTAAAATCTGGTGTATGTTTTATCGAGATACGTCGCTTACAAGCTGAGATATCAATAAATAGGGCTTTTTGATACTCCACATAACAGCAAGAAATACTGAAAGTGCTCGATAGAGGGATATAAGAGACTGTTTAGTATTGGAAATATACTTTATTTCTTCAAAAATATCAATGTGTACCAATTTTTTTTTAATGTATCATTTTGCAGTGAATTAGTTCTGATAATCAACAACAGATGTCAGTGTAGGTAATTAGAAGCCTTAATTAAAAAATGTAAGTCTGAGAACGAGACTTAACCGTCAATAAATCTTTTATTAAATTAATGTCTACCAATACATATTTATAATATTTAAAACATTGGGGTTTTAGGTAAATTAGTTACCCAACTCAATCAATGACACATAACTATGTTATAATATATTTTGCTATTGGATTCCTATATTCAATTCGTAGTATGATGGTGTGGGTCAGAGTTAGCGATTATATTATGAGACAGTTTAGGAACATTATCAAATAATGTTTTTTTTGTAAATAAATAAAAATCTTAAATTTTGACAAAGTATTACAATTTAGATTTCCTGACTGTATTGGAGGAATAGGCACATAGAAAGTAGAATAAAATATTTACGAATAATTATCTACTGCTGTCACCTACTGGTCAATGCGTACCAAGCCGGCCCCGCATAGGCTGATCATGATCGGACGTAAGTGCAATACAAATAACTAAAATACTTTTGAATTTGTGTATAGCCACTTTTTTTACACAATAATAAATGACCACAATCCCACCTGATGGTAAGTGGAGATGTGGTCCAAGGTGGTGAGCACATTTACTTAGTAAAAGCCTATTCATTCTTTTCTTGAAGACATCATAGGCGTGCGGGGACGTCGGCACAGGCAAGTTATTCCAGTCCTTGACGGTGCGTATAATGAATAACGAGGCAAACCGCGTCGCCCGTACCGGCAGGATGTTCATGATAAAAAGATGCAGGATACTCGCAGTGCATCGTGTCGTTCGATGGAGAAACGGAGATGGGGGAATTATTTCAAACAATTCCTCTGCACATTCTCTGAAATGTGCCCTGTAGAAGACCGAGAGGCTGGCTATTCCGCACCTGTGCTCAAGGCTTTGGAGATTGGTCTTAACCAAATTAGGGTTACGTTATGAATGAGCCTCTTTTTCCATCGAGTCCAAGGCAGGAACTGCCTTGCAGAACTTTGGCTGCGCCTGCCCAATTGTGCGAACAGTACTTCAGGCACGGCAGAACGTGCGCTTTGTACAAGGTAAAGAGTTGCCTCGGTGTGAAGTACCGCCGCACCTTTGCAAGGACACCAAGTTTCCTTGCAGCAGCCTTAGCCTTGATGTCAATGAACCGCTCAAAGTTGAGTTTCGAGAATATGTCTACTCCTAACAAATGAAGGCAGTCGGTATAATCAAAGGACACATTCCGAAAAGTAGCCTATGTGAGCGGGCTCCTCATGGCGGTAAATAGACACGTCTGTTTTTTAGTGGCGTTGAATCTCACAAGATTGCGTGGCTTCAGCCCACTCGGACGCAGCCCGAAGTTAGAGATTCATACGAGCCACCATGCCCTCTCTTTCAGACTGAATTTCGTCCCGACTGGCTCTAGAACTTGGTAAGTATCTCTCTACTACTGTGTACCTGTCTGCGTACCCATAGATAGACGCATAAATGCAGACGAGCCACTTGGTGGTAAATTTTCATCGTTCTCCATGGATGACTAATCTAAAAGCGTCGTCCGTGATCAGACTAAAGGCATCACCCAAGCGTCGTCATCCAATAAAAATAACAAGAATGAAAAAATAATAAATTATGGAGATGATTAAATGTCCATTCTATAAATTTTAGAGAGAGTTGTTTATGACCTAGAAGAGCTTAGAATTAAGATGTATCGAGATACGATAATGCTGCAGGCATGCTGTCTCATCCAGAATCAGCAGTGAGTAAGCAATGAATTCCTTCTGAAACGTACGTATGGCATTACATATACGTACAGGTACTTGGACGAAAAGCTCAGCCTTGCGTAATTGGAAATAACACTCAAAAATCCTAAGTCATTCAGGAATAAACTGAGGAGAACTAGAGTCTCCCGGAGAGGCGGGCCCAGCTGTCGGGTTGGAGATCCTTTCATTACCGCAAATATAGCTGTTACCACGGTTGCGAAACTCCACAGACAGTCAGGGGGGCTCTTTTGACTCTTCCTGCAGAAGCGTTTAGCTCTCAGGCAGTCAAATGTGGAGGGGCAAGACGTCCCTGAGTGACTCATGTAGACCGTGGTCGGTGTGATCTTAGAATAGAAAATAAATGTGTATGACCATGGGTTGTGTAATTGGAGACTAAATATGTAAATCTTAAATTGATGGAAATAATAGAACCGTTTTAAGAGATAGTTTAAGATGTTCATATTGACATTTCAAAACCAGTCCATTGACCAATTCAGAGTCTGGTGGTGTATTTTAGAGACAGAATATGTAACTCCAGAATAGGTGGGACTAACAGTTTTAAAAATATTTGTTGTTGGTAACGTTGACCTAGCGAAACCAGTATAACATTGACCAATTTAGGATCTGATGGTGTACGTATATAAAATCCCACTAATATTTCTTAAGCGTATATTATAATTTTTTACCTTCGCTAAAGCAGCTAAATGAATTTAGATGAAGTTTGGCTCACATATTTTTCATATCCCATATCAAAGAACAGGGTGCATGATCGTCAGGATCGGGTCATACGAGGGTCGGAGATGGATCTGTTTCTTCAGATCAAGGGTATAATTTAGTTTGGAAGGTGGGCTTAAAGGTTATAATTATTGTTTGGTCTGCTTTTACGTATGTGCTACTATATATAATTTTTACATCATTTTTTCAGAGTTTTGTTCAATATCAATAGAATCAATAGAAAAAAACATAACTCTTATAGGATCACTTCGTTGTCCGTCCGTCTGTCTGTTTGTCGACCCTATTTACTCAGGAATGCATGGAGGTATCATTTCAAAAAAAACTTATTTGGTTAATTGATCGGTATGTCCATATAAAGTTCAACGCTCTTCTGGATGCATACCCTGAGTGCGATTTGTTTGCGGATGAATGGTCGGTAATATTGTCTGTATGCTTGAAGTTTTGTGAGCGAGAAGTATAAGTGTATTGTTTATAATTAATGTAATTGGTATATTAAGTTTATAATTAATGTAATTGGTTGTTACCGTTTTAATTATAGTAAATAAATAAATAAATAAATAAACAAAGGGTACGAAAATTTTACAGTGACAAAGTTAAGTTTGTTACTAAATAATTTAATATTGCTCTTATGTTCGGTTCTGTAAGTTTGTACAAAACTCTCGGTGCCGAAAAATTCGCATTTGGCCGGGATCTTTTTTAATTACTAATTATTCTCAAGTCCACGCAGACGAAGTCGCGGGTAAAAGCTAGTTCTATAATAAAATCCCGAAGTTAATACGTGACTTGCCAGTGGAATTGTTTAAGAAACGTAAAATCTTAACTCTTAGGCAAAGGTTACTGTACTGTAGATGAGTACTTAAATGACAAAGACGCATGGAAATGACCAGCTCTGCCACCAGTTCCGTTCAAGTTAGTGATATTTTTTGTAAATAATTACCTATGTATTTTTATTTTTAAAAGATGTGCTGAGTAGTTTCTTTACGGCTTTTCCTCTCCTCCATACCAAAGCACCTTTCCGAAAACTGGTAGACGTGCATTAGTATATCAGTGATACCTATATGAATAAATTATTTTGAATTTTGAACATTCTATACTGGATGTGTGATATCTTAAGGAATTATATTAGTCGATAGACACCAAAACATAAAACATCATTTCACTTCGAGCCTGTAAAAATCCTACCGCCATGAAAGAGTACCTACTTCTTCAGTCTGGATGAAACGGAACCCATGAAGGTTAAGTAAAAGACCTTTTCTACTTTGTTCCTTAGAAAAATATACCACTGGTCACAGATGCTCACACTTAACGCTATCGTTGGCCTCAAACAATACTTATTGATTAAAACTGTATACCCATCTGTTAGCGTGGCTACCCCAAACAACCTTCGAACAAGTTCAGATGAACTTAGTTAATTAGTATTCGTTTGTTCCGCCTACACTACACAATCCGAAGCTGAACATGTTTTTGTTAGCAATAGAAATTGAAATTTAATTATTAATTTGATATTTAATGGTCCAAACTCCATTTTTTTGCTTCTGACGGACAGACGGACAGACGGACAGACGAACAGACGGACGGACATGATGAAACTATAAGGGTTCTGATTTTACTTCGGAACCATAAAAAGAACTGGTTCCCAAGGTCCCTCCCGAAGACGACGAATCGTTTGGCGGCTGACTCAACTTAAAGCAAGAGGGTAGTAGCACTGGTAAGCTAGACATGGACCAACATGATGAGTCACAAGGGTTCTCAAGTACAGGAAAAGTAGCCAACTGTAAGCCTGTGCCTATATAAACGGACTGCACTTTTCAAGAATCAAGCAAGTATCTATCAAGAAACGCTCGAGATCGCAAACACAATATATCTTGAGGTGTCGCTGTAATAAAGTGTTGCTATTTATCATTATTGGAAACTAATCTTTCAAAGGGTTGAAAGCCCCATCCATCAGTGCCGCGGACCGAAACGCGATGCTATTTTGTAAACAGATTAGGTTCTCCTATTTTGTTTATTTAGTACCAGGATTTACCTTTTCACCGATCTATTCTGACGCAGGTACTCAATAACTTGTAAGTGTTTATTAAAATTAATTTGCCGTGAATAAAGTTTTTTTTTAATTTTACATTTTGTTTGAATTTTACATAAAATGCTGCCTTGAAACAAATTATTTTTTGTTAGAAATCAAGTTTGATTAAACTTCGCAATATCTAATGAAAAAAATTCTAGTAAAAATTGCATTTGGGTGCATAAATTGATGGTTTTTAGGGTTCTGTACCTTAAAAGGAAAAATTAGAACCTATAAGGGCACTTTGTTGTCCATCGCTGTCTGTCTGTCAGCCCTCTGTTCCTCAGGAACGCATGGAGGTATCAAGTTGAAATTAATAGATATATAATATCTACTCAGGTCAGCAGATCGGTGAAAAGGTAAATCCTGGTACTAAATAAAAAAATAGGAGAACCTAATCTGTTTACAGGGATAGCAAGGATAGCATATTCTTTGGAGCTATGATAAAATCAAGCTTTGAAGTCAATGCAATCAAAAGATACGGCCGTTTGGCAAGTAGCGATGTCTTATGGCTCAAGTACCTGAAGAAAAAAAGATCTGTATAGAAATCTGTTGTAATATTACAAAAATAAATACTTTTACTTATTTACATACCAGATTTTTAACATAATTTTTACTTACTAGTTACTAGGTAAAGAAACGGAAACAAATCATTTTGAAGATATTAATTTCATAAACACAGTATTGTTTTTAATTTAAGTACATACCAATGTGTTAGTGATAATATAAAATGGATTGAAATTACAGAGATGTAATTTGAGTAAGTGTATCAAGTACGATAAAAAGGCACTAAAATCCCATACTCCGTTTTCATTGAGTACACAGAGTTCTGTGTAGCGAAGGAGTCAATTCAGACGTAAATTAGAATAAACGACGAAGCTCAGTTGAATGGTTTCATTGAATTCGTACGATCCACCGTTTTCATAATAGAGATGGAAGACCTTTGAAATTGAGTTTGCAAAAACACCGCCTTAGCTGCGTTAGACAGAGTCGTGAAAATTCAATCCTCTTTCAATCAGACTGGAACTAGAATTTAGAAATATAAATAGAATAATATAGAAATTATATTTTGTATCAAGTTACAAAGAACTCTCTGGAATTGTGACCGAAGCAATTGTCTTAATATCCTGTATAATGAGTTACGCGTTCCAGTATAAATAAAACATTTAAATAATGAGCGTGAATAATAATATAAATAATAATGTTCGACGTGAAATAACACACTGATGAAATATTTTTACAGTATTGTAATAAAATAATAATAATAATAAATCTATATTATATTTTTTATTTCCGATTTCAAATGCAATTTGCTATAACCATAAAAATGAGTTAGTTAAACACAGCATGTTTATGGGTGTGAGTAATAATAAACGCATAGGTTTCCCCAAGCGATGCGAGGATGAGTTACCAATTAATATAATAAACGTATTTTATTTCATAAATTTCGTGGAAAGGAACACGAAGCCGTATTAGTTTAATTTCAATATTTCTGTAAAATGTTTATAAAAGAGAATTCAGAATCGAAGCAGCCCCAGCGAGACTTTTAAAACAAAATGACTAATACCCGTATTCAAGAACAATACTTTTACCTATAAGTAAAGAAGCAATACTATGCTATTGTACTATTGTCTTCTATGAATATGCGAAGTAAGGCATTTCTCAGTGCGTTCAATATGGCAAGTCTTCTGTTTCACAGTACTTCATACTTGACTGAGCGGTTGCATACTACATAGTGCTATAATTGGAGAGTCAGAGAGTTACAAGCGTTTGGAAACGCTTCGCCATGCCAAAAGCCGTTTTGATTTGCCGCATTATGTTTTATATCAAAAGTGCTAATCATGTTTTATGTTAAAAACGTGTTTCGTTACTATTCATATATTTTATTATCCTACTGTAGGTAGTCATAATTATCTTCTAATTAAGATTTACTTGCGGCAATACAAGAAAATAAAATTTAAAAAATTACAAATTCCTAGAACATCTAATATATATATACCTTAAGTTTTCATACCTAAGAAACCGCTTTTGTGTGTAAATTAGACATTTAGTCATTAGTATGATTAATGGAGCTTTGTTGTGAAGCGAAAATTCGTGCATGGATAATTAGAAGATTTTAAACAAAATCAAAACTTAGGCACCGATTAGTTCATAGTGTGTTAAACTAATCATGTAGGTTTATTAGTTAAACAAAAAATAAGCATTGGCGCCTCGGCGATAACAACCGATCTTTACAGGTTCACAGACGCTGAATTCAATGATTTTTAACCAGATTTATACTGGTACAATGTAAGATTTTAGTTATGACTGGTCGTCTATACACATCCAGCAACCAACCGCAACTTGAGCTGTTGCTAAAAGGTTGACAAAGCAAAGCAAAAGCAAAGCAACACCCCATAATTGTCCCACTGATTGGCTCGGGGTCTCCTCTCACAATGTGAGGGGTACAGCCCATAGTCTACCACGCTGGCCAAGTGCAGATTGGTAGACTTACACGCCTTTGAGAACATTATGGAGAGCTCTACGGTGTGCAGGTTTCCTTACGATGTTTTTTCTTCACCGAAGCAATTAACTTGTTACACGCACATATTTTTATTTGAAAATTAGAGGTGCGTGCCAGGATTTGAACTTAGGTCCCAGCATTCGGGAGACCAACGTTCTAACCACGTCAAGCTATCACAGCTAAAGGTTGACAAGATCACAATAAATTAATACATTGAAAGAAAGAAAGATATTGGGAGATAGCATTTCGCTTTAAGTCATAGATTTAAATTATATAGAAAGTAATAACTTACAAATACACGATATATTGACAATTTAGTTCATATACCAATCCTCTCACAAATCCTACAATAAATTTAAAGTCTTAATAGCTAAGTAATTGCGTCTTCTCTGAAAAGTCCACCGTATCAGAAATAGCACGCCGCATTGGATTTATGTCCTCTTTACAGACGATACGAGAGAGAGTCAGTCAAAGCTACGTGTAGACCGGGTCAGTGCCGTTTGTGCACTTAGTGGTAGAAAAATATACACCGGGGAAAGAAGATTCTCGTCTCTATCCCTTTTTGAAATCGTATTTTTAAAATCCACATGGAAGGCGCTTTTCCAGAGATAAATCATAACCATTAGATGGCTCGTCGTTTGACTAAATCACATATCAAATATATTTATTAAAAAATAAACTTGACAAGTGCGAGTTAAACTCGCCTGGAGAGGGTTCCGCACGTTGAATATGTATTTATCGTTATTTTCCATTTATTATCTATTTTTGCCATTTATTTTAAGACCATAGAGTTCTTATGGGTTTTCCTGTAATATTTAAATGTAGAACTATTATCTGTATTTTTTCAAAAATATTTTTATAAATCAGTGGGACAAGTATTAATAATTGTTGTTCTTTATTTGACGGTTTCTTTTAAATATTCAGGTGGCATTTAAAAAAGGCGAATGAGTTAATTAGAAGCCTTCTTATTTTCCCGTGGTTTAGTTATAAAATCAGAGATTGTTTTTCGTGGTCATTCCCCTAACGAATACTATGTAGGCCGAAAATACGAAATTAAGATAGCATTCAAATTTTTTTTTGTAAATAGCCAACAAGACACGATTTTCTTCACCTATTGATATTAGTAATACCTTCGGCGTAACCGATGCGTTGCCAAGATAAGGGAAGAAAGAAAGAAATAATTGGCTCTTATGCTGGAGAGGCTGACTCAAATAAGAGCTCGGTAATAATATGAATCTGCAAATAAGCACACGAGACGTTATCGTATCAGTTATGATACAATTAAGTCTCTTTGTTTTATCAGTAACGTATTGTACCTAAGTAAAGTCTCGTCTGCAAAATGTTATGATATACCTACTTAATTATGTACTGAATGAAGTTTGACAACATTAAAATTGTATACCTAATCGGTTCTGAAAATCCACGCCCAAGCAGTCAGACAATATAGTTTGCTGTGATGATAATTTATTTTACGACCCGTGTGGCGCAATGGTTACCATGCCGGATCGCCGCGCCAAGGGTCCTGGGTTCGATCCCCAGCGAGGCGGAAATTTGAATGATGAGTTTGAATTTCTGTTCTTGGTCTGGGTGTGAATGTCCTTGTCTTGTGTGTTGTCCATGGCACCCACGACACAGGGAATCCTAGTGTGGGGCTATGAGTTTGAAGCGTTATTATTATTATTATTATTCACGGTCCGACGTGATTCTACGTAAGTAAATTTCGTTGAGTACCTATCGAGCAGCGTCTTTATCGATTTAACACGTTAAGTGCGAAGCGAGGCCTAAATCACCCCTGATGCAACTTCCCTGTGGTGCGGCAAGCAAAAAAGTGAATTTCTCTGTCGTGCGAATGGCATAGCTTTGGTTTGGTCCAGTGTAGGAAAGAGATAAATATATATTTGAGATCACTAATGGTTCCGGACTCGGTGGTGTACCTACCTTGGTACCGGATGTCTTAGGCCTCGTGCCGCACTGAATTAATATAATTTTAATGCAGTGCGGAACGAGGCTAAAACGTCCCATATCCCCCCTGACCTCGTACCGCACTCAACGCGAGCTTCCCGCGACCAGTGTTGTGCATCACGTCGATTGGAGAGCACGTCCTTTTACAGCGCCGAACATGTCTAAACGATGTCGGAAGAAGTTAATTTTAAAAAACCCAGAAACAGAGCCAATTAATTCAAGTTCTAATAATTGTATTTTTAAAGCCCGAGGCAGAATAAATAGGACAGTTTCTTTTCTACTTCTGGTTGCCTTTTTTTTCTATTCTGTGAACCGCATTAAGATTTTCATATACAAATAGAAAGATAAACCTTATGCATAAACCGTAATCCATTATTTTCCAATAATAAGTCTGTAATAGGTGCCTCTTAATGGTATAGAATGGAACGCTTCGTGCGCGAGTCCGACTCGCACTTGGCCGGTTTTTTTTTCTTTATGGCGCCTTCAAGCACAATTTAGATTATTTAAAAAAAATGTATCCTTTGATAGCTTTGTGTTGTTTTGCCAGGTTTTGCCCTTAAAACGATCTAATGAGATATAATTGATCAAAATCGGTCAAGTCGTTGTGTAGTTAAGACAGTTTAAAAACGTCGATATTATTTTCCCCATCACTAATCGCAGCGAAAATTTGCCCTATTTCAGTGCGTTACGAGGTGTATAAGATCCCATATTTTGTTTTGCTAATAATTCCTAAACTAGCCATCAGATCCCGGGGCGACGGTGGATTAGGGTTCATCAATTCACTGTCTATATCAATAAGGACCAAAATTCTCATTTATCTTTGATTTCGCGCCAGAAAATGGATTTTAGTCTGTAAAAGGAGGTGGGGTCTAATAGACCGCGTGTCGCCCTAACGTCTGGTCACGGTACGGGCCGATTATACCTCGTGCCGCAGGAACGGAAAGTATGCAAAAATTGGTGCCGCAGCTAACGTGTTAAAGACTGAAGGAGCCCTCCTCTCGAGTGCTACGGATGAGAGGTTACCAGGACATCATCAAGTGACAGGCAGGACGTGATGTCAGCGTTATTGAAGTGGATATTTATGAAGACCATACTTAATATTAGATCCGTAAATTTTCTAAATAAAAAACACTTGTTGTTTTCTAAATGTCAAGCTAATGAGGGGTTTGTTGCTGGGACAATTTTCTTAAATTTTTTTGAGGCATGATATTATTTATTTATTTATTTATTTATTTATTTTGTACACACAAAAACATTTACAGGATAAATAATTTAAGAGACAGTTTGTACAAGGCACTACTTATTCCTATTAAGAAATCTCTTCCAGTAGGCCCATAAGTGGAAAAGAGATTTAATGAGGCAAACTCAGTGCGTACCACATAATTAAATACTACTTACATATAAATACATATAGCAAAATATACGTACATACATACTTATGTATACATACATATAAAACAATACATACATACTATATTTACATACTTACGTATTATACTAATAATATTAATACACATTCTAAATAGGTATAACATTGTCATCAAGTTTGAGCTAAGTAGAAATCCTTAACGCGTTTTTTAAATGTTGAGATAGTTTTAGAGTCTCTTATTTGAGCTGGTAGTGAATTCCACAACCTCACCCCATGGACTGAGAAAGAACGGGAATAAAGGCAGGAATTATGGGAAGGGAACATCAATAGAGTTTTAAGATGTGATCTGCAAGGTGCATCAGGAGGATGTGTGAAGGAAAAAATGGAATGGAATATTTTATTATACATAAATAAATATAATAAACGCTTACACACTCATACCCTCGCAGTAGGTTTTCACCTGTGTCGCGGGTGGCATTGATGACCCATGCCACGTAACACCCATGAAACAAGTTTTAGATAATAGTTTTCTGAATTGAGCCTTAGTATCCGATTGGGGCCTTAACCAATGAAAGAACTGCCGACTCGGCATCACCGCAATCGTGAGGACGATAAAGCTCATTTTCAGCACTTCGTATCGTGGGAATGATAGACAGTTCGGACAATATCGTGATATATTAATAAAAGAAAAAACCCGACTGCGTAAAAAAAAACAAAAAAAAGTTGTTGTCTGTAAAGTCGGTTTACGGACAATGGTTTTACGTGATAACGTCTATTTCGTAGAAGAATAATTTATGATATAAATATTGTCAATTCGCACATTAGGAACGGGATTCGTTTTAAATATCAGGAGCTGCGCGACATCTGTGATTTTCTTGACTACAACTAAAGTCCGAGTCGATGTACTGTGTAAAGTTCTTTCAAGTAGTTCATACCTATAAACAGAGATGACGCTATTGTAGATTTTCGTTTTCATATAATAATAATACGTACGAGCTACGAGAAATCATTTCTTTTCAAAAGATTGTAAAATAAAATAAAAATGAAATGAAAAATGCCTTCCAAGCGGACCGATTACGCTTGAGTGGGAGAGAGACGGCCTGTCTAGCGTGCCTCTCTCTCTAATGCTGCGCGCGCTTCCGTGACGTTACTCCGGCCGTTACTCGGTTTTCGTGAATGCCTCTCAGGCTCATCGTCTTTATAAACGTTATCACGTTAAAAATAAAAGCAAGCCCAGTCGTTCAGAATGTTGTTAAAAGTAATATTGAACTGAAAAACTACACCATAGAAGGATTAACAGTCGGGACCCATTCTTCAACCAATCAAATCTTGATTTTTTCCCCAGCAAGCCTGTAAAATTTAAATGGGTCAGAGAAGTCTGAAGGTTATTGTAATCCTCTGCTCGGAGCGACACAGAATCACAAAGTATTACACTCAAGGGGTTTCCGGGCCTCTCGCAAACCTAGTGACGGATATTTACTTGGGATTCGATTGTATTATTGTTGAAGATATTCTTAAGATGTCTATTAGATATAAAGATGCCTTATTTTGAATTGATCTTTTGTTTCAAATGTAGAAATGGAGGTTTTATAGAATCAGGTAACTGTCGGTTTATTTGTTTGTCCATCTGTCTAAATAATTTTCTCATTTACCAAGGCCTACATTGCAGGAAAAATCCTAAGATTGTGGAAAGTTAGACTGCGATGATAAGGATGTGACTCTTAAGCAAATAATATGTGTCTTTGTTCTTAGCGCAATTTGTTTTATTAATATTTATTACTTACCTCCACTAACTTCATACGGGCAAGACAAATACCTTACAAATCATTGTCATAATTTCAGTCAATTTATAGAAAACCTTAATGAAGTGTATATTCATATAAACCGACTCAAGCCAAAGAGATTTTATGACGTAGAAGAAATAAATAGCTTAAATACGTACAGATTTACTTCAGATTTATCTTATTAAAGAAACTAAGTTGTAACCACCCCGATTTGCTTCGGGTTTCGTATAGACCCCTATATTTTTAATATAATAATATATTAAGTATACCCAGAAACAACAGATTATCATATTGGTGAAATATTAATCGGTCCAGTAGTACTAGTAAACTTTCCTCTTTACAATATTATTAGATTTAGATATTCAGTAAACGGAAACGATAATTTAACGTGAAAAATATTCCGAGATTCACGTGCTCCATTCGGGTGAACAGAACAGGACTGTTCGCGACCAGCCGCCCGTACAGTTTCCAATATCAAACAGTGTTGTAGGTATGCCGTCGAAAATAAAGCAATAACAAAAAAAATGTGACGAATTGCAAGGGACATTTACTTCGACCAATCGATGAAATAATGTTCTGAAAATGGCGTTTTTTCTAACCTAGCTGGGTTAGGTAGATTTTTGGAGTTGTATTTCTAATTTATTATCAACGTTTATAGCAACGTTTATAGGTTTTTAACCAATGATTATATTGTTTAGTCGTGAACGATTTATTCTGGTCAATAACTTCTTCATTAACGTTTCTAAGCTGAAAAGCAACACTATAATAAGTAGTATTTATCTGTGTTCCGTGATTTTAACCGTGAAAGTAAACCCTAATAGCAACAAATAAAAAAACACGAATATCCTTGAAAAATATTATTTTATCGAAAAAGGTACAATAAGTTAATAATTCAATGAATAAGTAACAAGATTTGACGACGAAATATAATTCAGCGAAGTTTGATGTTGAATGGCAGACATCAAAGAAAACGGAGTTACATATTTTATTTGACATTTATAATCCGCGCCACTTAACAAACTAATCTAAAATGGCGGTTCGTACTTGTAATCACAGGTACCGTACAGACCATCAGCAAAAGAGAATTACCAGATAGGTGATAATTTTTAATAGACCTTTGTTATTTGAAAACAAATATTAGCAAGATATTTAAAAACCCGACCAAGATTCCATAAAAAAAGTACTAACCGGAATCGCGAACCGCGGGTTCCGTATTTTAGAATAACTTGTAAAACCTAACGCCTAATTAGGTAATAGGTTGAGTACGTAATTAAATAGAATATTATATTGATTACTGGTTGAAATCCTTTGGGAGAGATAACAATTTAACAATGAATTTAGAAAGGACGGAGTGCTCCGAGTCACCAGATCCAGACTGATTATATTCTTGCGTGTTGTACGACGTGTGTGACTAAAGACAGGAATAACGTGCGAGTGAGAGAGAAATGATAAGTGCCGCCATTTAAGATTCATTTCTTTATTGGCATGAGTAATACCTAGTTATAATAATGTTGATACTGATTTAGAAGCTTTTATATGATTTTACTTGTCCAGGTATCAGTGTGTAATCAAATCTTATCCACTTAACGGTATTCTATTGAGATGAAATTTTTCATCTACATAATAACTATTTGAATTTGATGTCAGTTAAAAAATAATGATGATGGAGTCGGAAGGAGACCACAAAAACTGTGAATCTGACGTAAACCTACCGAGTTTGGATCGTTTGACCTGTATTGAGAAGTAGGTACTCTCATCTTGAATGAATATAAAAAGCCGGAAGGTGGCTACGATAAAAACTTGTGATTAGTTTTTAAACTTTAATTGTAATATCTTATTCATTTCGTTAGTTAATAGGCAGACGAATTAACATCATGAGCAATGATCATAACCGATTCCGTAGACATTTGCCAATTCAGATCCGTCATCAATGCATTTCTCACAAAGAAGTTTCCAGAAAGCGGTTTCCTAATAAGATCTTCAACTTAGCAACCGAAGTATGTTTATTTCACGGTTGATTTCAATAATTAAGATGATGATGATGATGATGACAAACATTGTTATCGCAAACATTTCGGATTGAAAATTTTGGATAGTTAACTACTACTTTGATAGTTACTACCTGCAAAATTACTGATAGATTGACTGGTTCGTTCTTTTCCCAGACAATGTTTTAGTTTTCTTAAGAAAACACATTCATAAAAAGCAGCGATCGTTGCGTAAGGATTACTTTAAATTTAATCACTGTGCAACGCAATAAACGATAAACAGCGCACATCGAAATGCCCGAGGAAGAACATAATCCGTGACGTTTACGGGCACAGCAGACATTTCGACATAAGCGTATAGCGCAAGGCGCTGGTAATAAAGCGAAGGGTCCATAAACTGTAATTCCCCCATAACTCGTGGCAGTTATCGCTCATACATCACAGGAAGGATGGCCGAAAGGTTGTTCGTATTATATCCTGATGTTTGCGCATTAGTCTGCGATTACAGAAGGAAACGATTCTGAACCAATTTCTGGCTTGATGGCTTTGTACGATTGGAGATGATACTATCGTCTGGCTAATCTATTAATGTAAGATATTAATCTGTATCCAATTACCAAATAAGTGAGATTAGCTCATGTTTTGAAGAGGGATGTAAATTACCCAATTGATTTGAAATTTTCGTGAAAGGGAACAAATTACAATAATGATGATTTTATTTGATATTATATCCCCATTAAAATCCACCTGCTGAGTTTTACTGTAGAGCTGTGCGTTACACGGATAAAATCAGTAAATACCGTAAAGTTAAGGATTTGGTAAATCTCTCCGATAAATCCGCTGAAGTGTCAATCACAAAGCTGCTAAGTACAGTTAAAATGGCATTGAGAGCCAATAGCTCCTTTCCTCGGGATTTTAACGCTGGCATTTCTCAATATCCTAGTATTTTTGTGTAACTAATTTATAGATTTATTTTTCTTAAATAGGTGTACCTGTCAGATTGAGGACCTGTCTCCATTTCCGTTTTTAACCGACTTCAAAAAAAGGAGGAGGTTCTCAATTCAACTGTTTTTTTATGTTTGTTACCTCAGAACTTTGGACTGGGTGAACCGATTTGGATGATTTTTATTTTAATCGAAAGCTGGTGCTTGTCGTATGGCCTCACATAAATTTGAACGAGATTTGACAATGGAATCCATGTCAAAATCATATAAGTCTTAAATTTGCATTAAGTATGTGCGCGATAAATGGACGAATAACTCAATATCGCGCCTACCGATTTCGATGATTCTTTTTTTAATTGAAAGCTGGTGCTTGGCGTGTAGTCCCACATAAATTTGAGCGAGATCTGACAATGGTATGTCAAAAGTACAATGTATTTCATTTGAAGTCGGTTATTTTTTTGTTAAAATGTTAGATTATTGTAATAACTACAAATAAAAAATTGCAAAAGAATACTATACTAAGACGAAGTGTAGTTATCATAAAGGCACACTCCATAGTTTCAATGTGGATTTATGATATATATGTTCAACGCCTTCCTTTTTTTTCAACGGATTGTTGATATCTTTGGTTTTAATGGTGTGACGGTAACCATTAACGGTATCCATTTGCGATGGTAACTGCTCACTATCAGGTGACTAGATAAATCTTTTATCATTAAATATAAACAAAGCCATGCTTCATGAGGCTTCATGCCAAATTCAAATAATTCAATATAGATTTGCAAACGATTTCAAACTGTATAAGGTGGGTATCTCAGAAAAGCAAAGTCATTTTTCAAGATTTAGTTTCCTCCAAACGTTATCGTTCAGAGCAGAAACAGCGAGCCCAGTTTTATGGACTCCGGTAAAGCTAGACAAAAGAAAATACGACAAACTTCTACGTGTGTAATAAATGACAGACTTGGTAAAACTTTGTCGGTGGTGAGACAAGAAACGTACTCTTGGAAAGATATTAGCAATTCATGCGAGTCACTGTTCGGTAAATATACTCTCAAGCAGTTTACAACAAAGTTCTTAAATGAAGTTTGAGAGGACATTAAGTTTTTGTTGTCCATAATACTTGTCTGAGAAAATATGTAATTAGGGTCATTGCAATATAACCTCATTGCCAAACCAAATACGGACGATATTTTGTTGATATTTTGTTAATCGCAAATTCCCTGTCGTTGAGTCAGAATGGTAAAGTGGTATAAAAACTAATCCGCACAAAAGAAGCCTGGTAAAGTATATTCTACTTTTCTACAATTATGACACAAATCCATAATTTACAATAGATCTTTCATGGACTGAAACCATTAATTATACTATGTAAATAGGGGTGGAAACCCTATAATCAAATTGATGTTAGTTTTAAGTGTCTAATGTCCGTGCTATGGGCGACGATAGCCAGTTACCATCAGATGGATCGTCAGCTCGTTTGTCGGCTATTTCTAGAAAAAAATAGACGATTGATAAGTTGACTAAAGTAACAGTGATGTAGATATAGATTGTAAACGTATACGTATGACACCAATACTTCGTCTGGTAAAATAGTATCCATGTGATTATTACCGGTCCTGGTGCACTCCGCACTTGGTGTGATGTTATAAGTATGTGCCGCGTTCGACGTGTCGGGCCAATTTGCAAAAATATATCGGAGAGGATAAGATTTATGATTAAAAAGAGAGGCAACGTCTAGATGTCTACGTCTGTTGACGATTAGCGCTGTGCGACCTGAATTACACTTTATTGTGTGGGAGCAAGAGTCACTATTTATTTAAATAATTTTACGGAGTGACTCTTCTATACCAATAGGTACTACTTAATTGTATTCTGTGACATTGCCTTTAAATCAGTAACTTTTATTGCTACCGCGTAGCACAATGTCTACGCTTGACGTAGAACGCTACGAAACAGTGCTACGTTGCGTAGCATAGTATTCTATGGTATGCCTCAGCATGTTTCATTATAGTGCAGTCATTGAAGCATTATTGCTCCGAATTCTTTTACTGCGAACCGATTTGCGTGAAATTTTGGAATTAGGTTCATCTTACCCTTAACTTCAAAAGTGAAAATGATTTAAACTCCGCACTCACCCTGGGGGACGTTGCCACCCCTTCTCGGGGGTGGACGTTTTTTTTCAAAATAACCTCGGATATCGATAGAAGGGCTAATTTTAAGCAAAAAATCACCTATAAAGTTTTTCGAAAAATCCAATACTTTTTAAGTTATTGGCAATTGAAAAATCGCAATTTTTTCACGTTTTTCATCGGTCTTTTGCAAATATCTCCAAAAATATATGTTTTATCGAAAATTGTATAAGAACCAAAATTGTAGCAGATACAAAAACAAACAATTTAGTTTTTTTTAAATCATTCTAAGAGCAATATTAAGCTAGATATTGAAGATCAAAGCCGTTTTTTATTTTGTCTGAAATTTAATCTATGTGTTCAATGCCATCTAGCGGCGAACAGATGCATTTTATGCATTCTGCCATAAAGAAAGTTTTTGTAGTGCTTGAAATAAGCTTTAAAATGAGCACTGTTAAAGGTCTTTTGCACGTAAAATAAGTGAGCTGTATTGAAAATAAGAAGACCATTTAATATTTTTTCTTTTAAATCAATGGGTTTCATAAGTGCCATTGCCGCCAAAATGAAAATTAATCGTATTCCGCCTAAAAATAACTTTATTATGAAGAGTTTGATAGATTGTATCAGTTTGGCTGCTTCAGGACACATATTTTTAAAAAAAATCAAGATTTAAAAAAATAAATAAATTTCAAATTTACAAAAAAAACACCGTTTTTTCATAATATCTCAAAAATGACGACAGATACGTAAAAAAGTGTAGGAATGAAAAATTTAGGTATTTTTCTGACGAACAATTTGGTTTTTTTTTTTATTTCTGTCAAACAAAAATTGACGGAGATATGATTGTTTAAAGAGCGCGCGGCAGCGCAATCACAGTCTCTCTTAAGCCCTTTAACCCTTCACAGTTTTAAAAAAAGGTTTTTTAATATATATTGCAATGAAGGATGTTGTAGCTCTGTTAATTACCTTTAAAATGGTTTGTTATAAATTGTGATAGCATGAAAATTGAAGGAGTTATGGTCCAAAAACTTATCATATTTTTTTCTACTTAGTAACTGAAAATTTCGGAGTGTGAATATTTGGAGCAATGTGAAAGTACGCAGTATAATAGAGACCCAAAACTATTGTAACGTGTATATATATACATAATATGGCTCATATATTTTGGAAACGTAGGCATGAATACATATGTAATTTGTGAATATTTTATTCAATAAATGGCAATTTTTTACTCTATAATTAAATTATTTTTAAATATGTAATCATATATATTTACTGTTTTAATTTAGGGGTAGTTTTAAGGGTAGCAAAGTTGAAGATTATGATAATCACTTTCGAGAGTGTAGAATAATATTTAAATCCTTTTCATTTAATCAAAAAAAAAATTTTAACAATTTTTTATCAAGGGGTTGTTTTTAAGGGTTGAAAGGGGGTTAAAAATTTGACTATTATTATAGAGAACAAAATAATACTTACATCTTTTTATGTCATACCTACCAAAGTAATTTTTTGTGATTTTTTTAATTTAGGGGTTGTTAGCAAGGGTTGTAAGAATTTCAAGGGCTTGAAAATGATTTTAATATGAGGTAATTGTGTTAGAAAACACTTTACAATTTCAAAACTTACTATTACACATGTTTTCTAGCGCTAAAATGGCTCAATGTTAATTTTTCCATTAAGGGGTTGTTTACACCCCTTAAAAATAATTTGCGGAGTTCAGATTATTTTCACTTTTGAAGTTAAGGGTTAGATAAGCCTAATTCCAAAATTTCATGCAAATCGGTTCACAGTAAAAAAATTCGGAGGTAACACCGTATTTTTCGCTTCAATGACTGCACTATTATAATTTTTTGTCATTTTTGATATATTCCGTTTTTAAACATATAAAATCAAATTCTTTTTTACATGATATACCTGAACAAAATGTTTACTCCGGTTTACAGGTATAACTAGGCATTATTTGACGTTTGTTACTTTTTTAACAGATATGCAGATTAACGCTGATAAGACGCTTTTCAAAGGGAATCACTGTTCAAACTCGTCACATTTGTGTACAATTTTTTTTTTTTTTTTACTTAAAATAAGTTAATGCTTGACCACAATCCCACCTAATGGTAAGTGGAGATGTGGTCCAGGGTGGTGAGCGCACTAACTTAATAGAATGTACAATGCCGTATTTAAATAAAACCTGCGCGGTTTTAGAATAGGGTATTTAAAATACTTACCTACTTATATTATAAATGCGAAAATTTGTGAAGATGTTTGGATGTTTGTGTTTTCATCACGCGCTAAGCAATGTGTGGATTTAAATAAATCTTAGCGCACAGACAGACCATGTCCAAAATATACTTATACGTTCCCGTGGGATGATTTGACTTTAATGTTTATTAAACTACTGTGCCGCGGGCGGAAAGAAGTAAAACAATAAATTAGGTCACAGGATTTAACGCAGTAAGGGTAAACTGGTTATATCACGGAAAAGTAATAAATACTAGTACTTTTGGAAAAAGTTTCTCGATTATTTTATGGATAAAGATATTTGACAATAACTGCTTGGTAATTTTCTATCTTGTCGTTTTTTATACCGTGATAAAAATCCTATCGAACTTAATCTAAATGTTACGAAACCCAGCTACATCAAACAGGAGGAACCCGTCGTTTCAGCTGTTGTTCCTATACACGAGAAGTTAGTTTGAGTTCCAAGTTTGTTAAAACGTTGCGTAAGTCACCGAAAGAAGGCAAAAAGTTACAAAAACTTTATGCCTTCTTTTGTAACCCTCAGTGTATTGTTTAGTTACTTAAGAATAATATTTTTATATTTAATATTTAAAAATGGGTAGTTAGGTAACTTAACAGTCGTATTTAGTCGAAGGCTTTCGAATGATCTAAATTATTTTTTTACTGAGCTCATAACACCTGAGAGAATGACTAGGCTTTAGGGTTACGTCAATACTGATATTCTTAAATGTTTGCAATTATCTTATGTTAAACAACTCATATGGAATATTGCCAGCTAAAGGCAAAGTCAAGCTGTTTTTGCAAAGCTCAATCTTGATCTCAATTACCCCTGAGTATTATAAGCTACAAAAAATTCAACAAGAACACCACGATATAGTCTGGATTCACTGATTTACATATAAAATACTGTTTTACATAGTTCGGAGATAAATCAACACCAAGCGCACTCGAACTTGGGCGATTTAAAATTTTATTAAAAAAGTGTGGGCGGTGTAAGGGGTTTACATGACATCTGGATTATATTATATTATATCGTGAAAGTAGTTCGTAACACCACTTAAGCCTACATAGATGTTAGGGCCATCAATTAAATCAAACATTAGATATTTAAAAAAATGATGCTTATACAATATTTTTTACAATTTCTTTATTTTATATTTAAGGTTGGTCTAAAAAACAAGCGGCAAAATCTAATAAAACAATGCAAAACAATAAAGGTTGCATTATTCAATTGTTTATCAATTTATTAACACTTTAATATTTGTATACCATGGAAGCGCTCATAGCCCGGCGGCTTGCGTCGAATCCTAAGTGATCGACAAAGCTAAGCAACAGCGGTCGTGGTCGGTAGTTGGACGGGTGAACGCTAGTAGCAAAAAATCTGTAGCGTTTCCGTGTTTCAGAGGACACGTAAAGCCATCGGTTCCGGTTGTTATCATAAGATAACAGTCGCTAAGCCATGTCGGAGGCCCTCGGACGATTTGAAAACTTCCGACACTCTGGTTGGCCACTAACCCCTCCACCAATCCGTACTAGAGCAGCGTGGTGGATTATGCTCTAGGCCTCCTCAAGAGGATCAATGCCCAGTAGTGGGCCATTAATGGGTTAAAGCCAGTTTGTACACCATAACACAATAACAGTTGACTCATATTAATTATCAACTAGAAAATCGCTCTCGCTTCGCTTCGCTTCGGGAAAAATAGGCAAAAAAATGTAATATATTAACCTATGTCACCCGGGTATAGTGTAACTTCCCAACAGTGAAAGAATTTTTCAATTCGGTTCGGTAGTTTTGAAGCCTATTCAATGCAAACAAACAATCAAATTTTTCCTCTTTATAATATTAGTATAGATATACTTTACAAAAGCGAATGTAAAGCTATAATTACCATGAATAATACCGTTATTTGTTACCCATTAATATTATTTAATATATAGACTTGTCACAGATACAATGTAATCTTAACATAATTATGTACAACATCTGTACTTCAATTTTCTTTATGGCTTTGTTTTCATTTTCAACTGACTATACGGCCTTATTTCCACCCGAATACTTCCGTCCGAAAAATCTCAAGTCGCGCCTAAAGAAGTTTTACTTCAATATAAAACAAGAGACTTTCTAAAAATATGTATATTTAATCGCTTTTGTAATGCGCGAATTTCTGACTGAGACTAACGAGAGAGATTTAACTGAATTTTACAAGTAATAGTAATATAATTAAGGTTGTAAAAAGTTTGCTGGTGGTTCAAAATCCCACCCTTTCATCGCCGCAGATAAGAGGGTTCATCTATAATAATCTCTCTGAGTCACGTCGATTGACCGACTGACGGAAACTTTGCAGCCAAACTGGAGATATTAGAACCTAAATTATACTCTTAAGATACGCTGCAGAATATTCCAGAAGTATATTTGGAGAAGTTTTTGAAGTACGGATTTTAGAATCGTTAGAGATGGACTTCGCTTCATTTGAAATACAAGTTTTTGAACGTTGAATTGTTTCTCTCATGGACAGGAATTTATTCAATGTTGCTTTTTGGGATTTAAACTTTGTCATTATTTTAACAAATCTACTACGAGTGGTCTCGAAAATAAAAGACCAGACACTAGTCAGGTATTTATTTCATACGCACATCACTCATGTTTACAGAACAGAACAAAATATAACTTATAATAATTATATACTATGGGGTTATCCCCATTATAGGCTATAAAGCCTAGTGGTTAGAGCGTTGGTCTCCCGAACGCGGGGGCCCGGGTTCAAATCCTGGCACGCATCTCTAATTTTCAAATATTATGTGCGTATTACAAGTTAATTATCACTTGCTTCGATGAAGGAAAACATCGTCAGGAAACCTGCACACCTGAGAGTTCTCCATAATGTTCTCAAAGGTGTGTGAAGTCTACCAATCCGCACTTGGCCAGCGTGATAGACTATGGCCTGTACCCCTCACATTGTGAGAGGAGACCCCGAGCCCAGCAGTGGGACAATTATGGGTTGTTGTTTTTTGCGATGAAAAATATTCATTGCCGTGTTACCTGTATGGGAGCTTACCTGTATGGGAGTTACCCTCTTAGGGTCTAGGCACTATGCTTTGGACAGACGGACGGACAGATATGACGAAACTTCCGTTCCCATTTTACTTCAGACCCATAAAAAAATAATATAATTAAACCTAAAAGCTTATTACAAAAGGTGAAAGTTAAAAACGTTTGTGGAATATTTCATGAATTTTCCCCAAGCGCTTTTAACTTACGATAACCTTTCCGAAGACTCTATTCATTATCATGGAGAGCTTTCGTTGAGGTTCTAATTATAGCTTATTAAAAGCTCCTTCGTGTATTTGGACCAACGGCTACCTTATTAAGTCTTTGAATGTACTCTACTTATTGAATCAGTCGAGATTTTATTTTCTAGGACCACGTCGATAGAAAAACATTTCTTTTAAAGACCAAAACAATAACGAAGATATTGAAAATTTATTAAAGTTTTGTAAACATATTTTAATGATGTGTTAGACATTTTGTAAATCATAATAATAAGCTTTGGCCAGTGAAGTGAATGAAAAAATACAATGCTGCCGTGCTAACGATATTCATTTTAGTCACTAAGGATGTTGTATGGAAAATTGGACTTTCTGTTTTTGCTTGACGATATTGCCAATTTCTGATAAGTTATAGTAACTATAGTAGTTATAGTAACTATGTAGTAGTAAGTTATAGTAGGCTGTCAGCTCCTCTGCAATAGCTCATTGCAATCAATCAGCTCATCAATCAATCAATCAATCAGTCAGTTACTCAGTCGGTCAATCAATCAATTATTTATTTGCAGGTTGCAGGATATGGTATCTTGTTTTTACATAGTGGTTATAAGGTAATTAGGGTAGTTATTACAGAGCTCCTATCCTCGCCTATTAGGCGTGTATACTCAAATTAGCAAAACATGCATTGTGTAACGAAACAAATCTATCAAATCAGCATTAAATATAGGTAACAAAATATTATTAAACAACAAACAACAATGAATTCTAAAAAAAAATTAAAGTAATGGATTATATTGTCATATTATGATTAGTTATTATTTTTATGTCATATCAGTTAGTTTATTAATTTCAGAATAGCATTTTTTATTAAATATTGGTGTCTACATTTTTCCTAAATATGTGAGGGTCTTCGATGCTGTGTATTGCTTTTGGAAGTACAGTGATTCTGAATCTATTTTAACTCGTTTTTGTCAAAAACCGACTTACTGTGAACATTAATATCACGCAGAATGTTTCCTAGTAATTATCATGGTAAAGCATAATGGTAACGCTTACAATTACATACAAAAGGCTTCTATTTCCCTATTATTATGCTCAGCATCATTATAATTACACAGAGCTTATTCGACTATCGCCCTGACCTTCAAGTCGCCAGCAACTTCACCAAGCGTTATTTGACCTTACACAAATTATGTGGTTCACGTGACATTACACCTGCGTAAGTAATGAAATTAATACAACTTCCCGGGAATAGGAGCTAAATAAATAAAACGGTGCGTGATATAAAACATTGTTTGTGGAGTATAATATAAAATACAGTGTAGTTGTTTCTTCAAAAGTAAAATAGATTTAATTTCGGGCGACTCCACTTTTTCAATGGAATACAATCTCCGCTGTCATTATAGCTTTTTCACTATAAAAATTATTCAAAATATATGTAATCAATTTGTACCTTTATTATCCTCTGGCCTTTTTTGGAAGGCCTGGGCCCATATCCTATTAGGGCATAAGAAATAAGCAACTTGTGAACAATATTATAGGTATTTTAATAAAATTAATATGTGCTGACTTTTACATTCCCAAGCAAAGCTACGCGAACTCGGGATCGCCCTGAAAACCAGCGGTCGTAGTTTTACTGCGGCCATTGCTGAGTGCGGTCCCTTTTCATACAGTTTGACTGCAACTCAATACTATCATAGTTGTTTAAGTTTTTTTACTTTTTATTTTATTTTTCTTTTCCTTGTTGTTGCAGCATCTTATGAAATAAAAATATATTCTATTCTATTCAATAACAAGTAATCATATTCATTTTCGTCGCTTCTATTTAGTTGACTTTGCAAACATACTTTACAGATACTGGTGTCTGTGGTATTCTGAGACGTTTAAAAACACCAGCTCACGGAGCTTCGGATCATTTTATCTCAACAGCAAGTACGCATAACCTACCTACCTACCTAAACCTAAACTACGCATTTTGACATTTCATGTTTCATGTCAATTATGTAATAACAAAGCAGGCAAGATGGTATGGTAACACCATAGGTCAAGACCACGTTAAGGGATTATTTATGCTACACCGTGCCGGGCAAAAGCAATTTCACTGACATTTTATTCGGCTCGGACACGGACTTCGCACGGTATAAACACTCGATGTCCGCGTCATATAAAATGTTAGTACTGTGCCTCATCCGTGCCTCATCCGGGTCACGGCTCGTGCCCGGCTCTGTGTAGCATAAATAATCCCCGAGACGTTGCAGGCAAATTAAATGTGAAATTTAGTAAGCAAGAAAATTAATTTATTTAAAGACATTACGGTGAGAATAAACATCATTTTCCATTTGCCTTATTGTTAGATTTTGACGGCGTAGATCATGAATACTTATCCATTTGAAGTTAACTGGAGCATGGGGTGATGTTATTTGTTTTCAATTATATCTTAATTATCGCATCGGGATAACTGAGGGATTTGTATGTTTCTTCCTAAACTCAAACCTGCAAAGACAGTTCTTCTCAGTTATCTTAGGTGTGAGCGTGTATCGTCATCGAAACAAACAAAATATGTAAAAGACGCATTGTACAAGAACAAATCTAAATAAGATTTAATCTTAATGATATTTACCTTATAATTTATTTATTTGGGACAAATTTTAACAGTCGTCTAAATCATCTTAATTAGTCCAGCCTGGATTGGTCTTTGACTTTCGTCAGTGAAAATACAAAAATGTACGCAACGAACAGAAAATACTTCAAAATAATAAGTCATTTACCTGTTTTACAAAATCAAATAAATTGTGAGGTAAATCTCACCTTTCTTTCATTTTCCCCCAAGTAATTTAACTGATCTAAAAGCTTTCCATTCACAACAATCGTGTTTCACTTGAGGAAAATTCATTCAATTCTCACCTTTACAGATTTTGACAATTATTTGCAATCAAATCACTACAAGCTTCGAATTTTTTGTCTGTATGATATTTTTTATTATTATAAATGCATAAGTATGTTTTCAGAAAAAAATGTTAAATAAAACGTTTCAATAAGATCATTGTGAAAAGCAGCTTGCTTACATAAAAGTAGTAGATATTTAGAGGCATACATATAGCTGTACATAAATAAATTTCAACGTCAATTAATACAGGTGTTAATTAGTTAATTATGCTCTCTTCCGACTTTGTGTTTTAACGGAATTCTCATTTTACATTACGCGAGAACGTTTTAATTTTCCAAGAAGGACTCAATTATATTGATCGAAACATTAACGCGTGGGTGTTTGATGTGTACAAAGTTCCACATAAATTCGTAATATGTAGAAAACATCAATTGACCTATATCCAAATAAAAATGCCCTATGCATTGAATTATTGTTTGTTACTGCACATTACAATCAGGGACATAATTAAAGTTTTCCAGTCTCTGAAAGTAAAAAGTACGAGTGATCTCTGGGGTATTTCAGTAAAAATAATTCGTCACATAATAGATATTATAGCTCCTTGTTTAGTTGTAGTTTTTAATAAATGCATAGATCTTGGTGTATTTCCAGATCTAATGAAATGCAGTAAAGTTATACCATTATTTAAAACAGGTGAAAAAACGGATATTAATAATTATAGGCCAATTTCTATATTACCAACACTCAGTAAGATCTTCGAAAAGATCATACTGAATCAAATGCTAACCCACTTCAACAATAATAATTTATTACATCCGGAGCAATACGGTTTTACTAAAGGTCGTAGTACAACAGATGCCGGAGCCAGGCTCTTAAAGCATATATATGAAGCATGGGAGTCGTCGCAAAATGCTATAGGTGTATTTTGTGATTTATCAAAGGCGTTTGATTGTGTTGAGCACGATACATTAATATCTAAACTTAGTCACTATGGCGTGAAAAACAAGGCCCTTAGCTTGCTCGCATCTTATTTAAGTAATAGGATACTAAAGGTTAATATAAACGATGAAAAGTCATCAGGGTCACCTACTGTGATGGGTGTTCCGCAAGGCTCGATCTTGGGCCCTTTTCTTTTCCTGGTGTATATAAATGACTTACCACATTATGTTAAAAACCATGCGAACATTGTGCTGTTTGCAGATGATACATCATTAATATTTAAGACTGATAGGAATAAAAATAATTTTGACGATGTTAATAGTGCTCTGTCGCATGTCTCACATTGGTTCACTATAAATAATTTACTTTTAAATGCAAAGAAAACCAAATGCTTAGAATTCGTGTTGCCAAATGTAAAAAAAGTAAATAAATCTCTTAAATTAAATAATGAAACATTAAATATAGAGGAATCCACGGTTTTTTTAGGGGTGACCTTGGACAGTAAACTGCAATGGGGCCCGCACATAGCATCTCTCACAACTAAACTTGCTAGGGCTGCTTATGCTGTTAGAAAAATAAGGCAGCTCACTGACGTCGACACTGCTCGGCTTGTTTATTTTGCATATTTCCATAGTGTTATGTCTTATGGCATTTTACTGTGGGGCAAAGCAGCCGGTATAGAACAAATTTTTGTATTACAGAAAAGAGCCATTAGAGCTATTTATAAACTAAAATCAAGGGAGTCCTTGCGTGTCAAATTTAAACAAATAGGTATACTTACAGTAGCTTCCCAATATATTTATAATAATTTAGTGTTTATACGGAATAACATAACTGCATATAAACAAAATTGTGATTTTTCAAATCGTCAAACAAGAAGGATGCATCAATTGGCTACCTCTTCGTACTGTCTTTCTAAAGTGCAACGTTCTTTTATGGGACTAGGTACAAAATTTTATAATAAAGTCCCAAAACAAATACATGACTTACCGGTGCAATCTTTTAAGAAACGTGTAAAGGCTCAGCTCTTAGGCAAGGGCTACTATAGCATAAATGAATATTTAAATGACAAGGATGCTTGGAAATGACTAGCTAGGCAACCAGTTCTGCACAGGTTAAAGAATACCTATTTTTGTAATAGATATAAGTTTTATTTTTAAAAGATGTGCTGAGGAGTTTCTTTACGGCTTTTCTTCTCCTCCATGACAAAGCACCTTTCCGAAAAGCTGGTAGATTAAAAAAATGACGTGCATAAGAGTATCAGTGATACCTACATGAATAAAGATTATTTCATTTCATTCATTCATTTACTAGCATAAAGAACCAAGACCGCGAACCCAATGTTTGCGCAATGGTCACTACAGTTTTCACTAAGTTCAGTCGATTTTAAAAATAGTACGGGGGCTCGATTTTGAAAATATAACCTCCCGGCGTTACACAAATTTTGTTCGCGATGTCGCGATTAATACTTCAATCAATTTTCTAAAATGCGTACAGACGCCGCATTGTATAAATATTTCTGATAATCAATGTAAGCGTTGAAACTTTGCTCATCAATCACCCGAGAGAAATTGCTTGGGTGTCTTCACCTTCAACCGCCCAGTTTATTTACGTATAGATAACTTTACAAATTATTTATACCGATTCTAAACATGATGCGAACTCCGGTGTACTTGGTTCGATGACCCTGCTGAAAATAATGTGAAATAGCGGTGATCGATGTGCTCACAATACCTTTTAGTTCTTGTTTAATCCATGTACTAAAATATTAACCCTTAGAATGTATTAAAATATTGACACTTGATATACTTGTGAGTTTATTTTTCGAGATGGTAGGTATATACTATTACGCTATAAGCTAATGCTTGATTACAAAACCACCAGAATGGATGGTAAACCGCGCTAACTTCGAAAAGCCCATTCACTATACAACTAAAGGCATACGTAGATTACGTCTCCGTAATCGAAACGTTAAACACAGTTAAAATTTTATCCTCACGACCGTATGTTGTGTTAAATAAATAAATAATAAACAAATAAATAAATTAAAATTGCTAACTTTAATAAAATGAAAATTATGGTTGTAAATAATTAATACGATAAAACAGCATTGTTAGGGTTGTGCCTTTATTTGGATATACCTACGGAAACATACACGATCATGAAGGATTTTAATAATCAGTTCTTATCTTATAATAATGATGTTTGTATACGTATTCGAGATAGATAAATGAAGGGTCAGTGCCCATTGAGGCATGGAGTATGGAGGTGAGGAGAGCCATCTCTGTTATGAAAAAAGTGTCCGTAAAAATTCATCCAATAAGGGTGACGCTACCGTAGCCTAGGATAAATTTTATTTAACTCAACAAACTTCACTCCGTCTATATAACAGCTATGTTCATATCGTAGTTTTTCCGACGCCAGCGCTATTGTAGTAGGATGGTGGTAGGTACTGGAACCTCTATTCTTAACTGACTTCAAAAAAAGGAGGAGGTTCTCAATTCGTCTGTATTTTTTTTTTGTTTTTTTTTGTTATGTTTGTCACCTCAGAACTTTCGATTGCGTCAACCGATTTTAATGATTCTTTTTTAATCGAAAGCTGGTGCTTCTCGTGTGATCCCACTTAAATTTTATTGAGATCTGATAATTACATCCATGAGAAAACAATATGTCTTAAATTTTCATTAAGTATGTGCGCGACAAATGGACGAATAAGTCAATATCACGCCAGCCGATTTCGATGATTCTTTTTTATTGTTATTGGAAAGGATGTAGTTCATTTGAATTTTTGTTAAAATTTTAGATTATCAGTATACAGCTGGATTGTTTTTCAACTTTCCTCCCATAGGAGATCCTTACCTCTATACTCCATGTATTGGCGGCATGGCCGGCATGATATGATTACGCATTTTTCCATAGATAGATTATGATCTGGAGTAGTGAATAAACCCGAACCGAACCGACGGACACTATTACCACGGAGGTACTTAACTTAAACTTGGTATCTAACTAAACTGGTTAAATAATAGACTTTTGTGCAGTAAACTTTCTCAATTTATTCATTCACTGGGTCGATTACTTATACATATTACAAAGAACCTCAACAGCGTGATTCAGAGTATATTTTTGTAGCGACATCTATTATTATTTGTTACAATTATATATTAGGTTCTATTTACAAATTATTCTTTATTATTTGAATTCAAATCATATTTGACATTCCAAGTTTCTACAAGTAGGATATACAATAGGTATTAGGCGGGAAAATCGCTAGCGCTTGTAGAGCTATTATATAATATTTCCATTCAATACAGTTAAAACAGTTAATTCGGTTATTATTTATTGGATAAAGAATTTTCATAGCAACCTAGAAACGTTTGAAATGAAAAGTTATTTAAACTTTTTATACTGCAGGTAATAACTGCAGGTTATACACGGAACTGGTATTTCCTCCGCGTTTTATTTAATTGTTGTTTCTTTTACGTAGAATAATAAAATGTAAATTGAACATTCGTTTACTTATGAGAGTTATTCGTTTATTATGGGAGCGAAAGTTTAGTGGTGGTTGAGTTACATACCGTGCCGTGAGTGTACAGCTACTGTATAACTTACATCTATTTTTAACCGACTTCAAAAAAATTTTTCATGTTTGTTACTCCAAAACTTTCGACTGGGTGAACCAATTTTGATGATTCCTTTTTGAATCAAAAGCTGGTACTAGTCATAAAATCCCACTTAAATTTGAGCAAGATCTGACAAGTAGTTTTTCAGTTATCTCTAATTTTGAAGTCGGTTATTTCTAGTTACGAATTATTCGCTGCAAAAAAAGACAAACTAAAGAACTATGTAATACTGGCGCACTGCCCGCGTCTTTCTCCGCGTTTTCCTGGATAATAAGTACCATATATTCTATTCCATATCATGGCTTACCTGTGTGCAAAATTTCATGAAAATCCATTCTGTAGTTTTTGTGTGAAACAGAAACAAACATCCTCACATATCGTGATCAGATCACGTGTCGTGTTCTTTAGATGGGCATTGGGCCTAAAAGTTTTGGTTTAATTAACAATTGACAAACAAGTTAGAAATTTTCATCATTATTTTCATCGGAATTTAACTGTGAATCGGAATTTACTACCTACCTTTCCCTACGTGACTGTGATAAGGCATCTACAAAGCGGCCCTCAAAGCTAAAACTGAACGCACAGATTAACAATTTAATCAACACGCGACCTGTTGCTCACAGGCGCTTCGCCGTTTTAATTAAAATGTTCACCAAGTTATTCTCTTCATTAACAAGCTCAACAAAAACGATCGTCTATGTATTCAAATAATGTTCATGTACTGTTGGGTTGGAGATCACTAAGATCTAACTAAATCTCTGCGGATTTTCTAGCGGTATTTCGAAGACACAATTCCAACACGTAGAGGCCCTTTCACACACAT
Organism: Thymelicus lineola; assembly: GCA_963932265.1. Taxonomy (NCBI): domain Eukaryota; kingdom Metazoa; phylum Arthropoda; class Insecta; order Lepidoptera; family Hesperiidae; genus Thymelicus; species Thymelicus lineola. The sequence continues at coordinate 997,200 of OZ010693.1, read as the reverse complement.
CTAGAGACGTAGACCGTTACAGACGTTGAGGACATTTCATTGTAATGTTGTGTGGTAAACAAGGCAATACATTCTTCGATTGCACAATGCGACACATCTGAAGATGTCTTACGATGTGCACAACTATTTTAAAACACGAATCTACGTGGGTATTGTATTGACATGTGCATGTGCGTGCATCATTCAAGCTTTCTATAGATGTAAATGACTGATGTTGAACCCACTAGATTATTATAATTGATTATGTATATAAATATGGAATAATAAAGTAAATCTGAATACTATTCTATAGGTAGGTACGTCAATAAATTAACAAAGAAACTGTTCATAAGATCTAGTTTAAACTTCTATTAGATTGCGAACGCGTTGAAGATAACTCGAACAGACAATTTCGGAGCCAAATGAGTTTAACCACGTCATGATTTGTTTGGGAAGGATTTGTCTCACTAAGAAGGATTACGCGAGGAAGAGAAAGAATAAGCGTGGCTGACGAACGACATCGCTTACGTATATCTAATACCTTTAAACGAGCAATTCTTGTATATATATATTTATTTTCTGAATTTCGGAAACGGCTACAACGATTTTCATGAAATTTAGTATGCAGGGGGTTTCGGGGGCAATAAATCGATCTAGCTAGGATTCATTTTTAAAAAATGTCGTTTTATCCGTGTTTTCAGGCAATGAAAAACGGCTACAATAGACTCTTCCTGCCATCTATTGGCGAGTAGCTACACTAAAGCTAAAGCAGATGGCGTTGTTAAGCAATACTAAACCGAGCAAAGCTCGGTCATCCGGATATTATTTACTAAGATTTGTTTTGAGGAAGCGTCGAGGTCTTTTAAAAATACAAAAGACTAATTTCGAGACTATTGTAATCGGCGGTTAACAATCGACTGCTTATTCTAATGAACAAAGGATGTACTCGTAGTTGCAGAAATGCAACGTAAGATGTCTCGTTCTATGAACCGAGAGTAGGATACATTGTAACATTACTGTAGACTAAACATTAGATATTGACTGGGAGGTCGATGTTGGTGGTATAACTCCTCCCTCCGCAAGTTCGAGATTATCCTGGGTGGGATTGTCTCGAACCTTCCCAGAAGTATACAATGTCTTAATTTTATCTTTGAATATAAAAAGAACAATTATTAATACTAAAATACAAATAGTTATAATAGCACTGAACACAATTAATCCTATGTTAACACTTTCACTTTTATAGTTTTCACGTACACTTATATCTTCATATCCACTTTTTGTAGTAAATAGTTCAGGATTCGGATATCAGAAAGATCGATTCCATCAAGTTTAACAGGTCTTTTCAGGTTATCCAATGGACTGATTAGAATCTTGGATAAGTTGACAACTGGAACACTCGTACAAATTACATTCTTTCCTTGAATTTGATGTTTCTTTAGGATGATTTCTTTTATCTCCACTCGGCAGTCATCATCTAAGGTTAACAGGTAAGTTCCCTGGATTGTGTCTTGCGTAACATCATTTTCGCAGTACTGGGTAAGTAAGGTCTCCATTTTTGCGTAGACTATCCAGCGACTGGGTTGTATAAGATCTACCCTTAGATCATCGAGGATAACAGGAACAGGGTGGCAGTTTGATATGTTCTTGGAGAATGTCATGAGTGCGGTGATACAATCATCTCTGATCAGTGGTGAAGTGTCTCTCTCCAAGCACAGGAATCGGCCTTCATCAATCTCATGGCATGGATGGGAGAGCGGTTTAGTTTTCAACCCTTTCACAAGGACATATGGATATTTGGGTAAGATAAGGGTAGTGATATCATTACTTTTATTAAGGACGGGTAAGGGTATCAAATTATAATAGTTATAAATGTCATTTGTTATTAAGGGAATATGCATAATTAATTTTATCTGATTTTGTTTTATATAAGCTTTAATCTCTATACTCTGCTCTATTTTAACAATATTTTCAATATTTACGGGAAACGCTAATTTTTCAGTTGCTTCAATCATTTGAAATAATGATATTAGCTCATCTGTATCTATAAATGATCCATGTAACATTTTAATCTTTGCAAAGGCAATAGCTGTTTCAACTTCATTCAGTCTCAAATAGAGTGTTTGGAAATTATGTATAAAAATATTATAAAGATTAATTAATTAACTTGGAATACCTTAGATTCGTCTAAATTCCGGTAAATATCTCTAATTCTCTCTTCTATCTGAGTAAAGCTGTTTTGTGTAGAATTAGCTATTTTAGTGAACGTACTCAACATTTCAGAAATAATAGTAACTTTCTTAGTTAATGAAATTTGTCCCGCATTTACTTCGCGAATTAATTTTTCATACATCACAGCATCGTCATTGTCAAGATTACCCGTTGTTGTTTTAACTATCGTACCAAGAGGATTTAATAAACCGCGTTTCACTTTTACTGATGGTATCAACTGTCGATATTTTTCTACAGTGGTATTCAATATGAAATCTGCTTGTGACTCTACTTCAAAGGAAATTAAATCTAAAGCTTTTACGTTATAACAACTTCTAATTTGCTTTTTAAGTGTAACAACTAAGTGTACTTATTAATATTAAATTCTAACTCTTCTAACATAATTTTTTAAATCTAAAATCTTAAATTTATATTATAGTGGAATGGAACCTCTCGACTATACCCAAGAAGTTCGGATTATGAGCTGTACCAATATGGAGTTCCACGTTATAAAATCACAACATTTCTTTAAGAAGGGTGTTGTTAAATTCCGCACCAAGATCGGCAATGATATTTAAGAACCGCTTCCCGTTGCTCTGTCTCATCCGTTAAGTACAGTACTTGCTGCATTCAAAAATTTACAGTTCCTAATACAGTTCCCTTTTGAAAGAGTAAAAAGGTTCTTCGTTAATCTCATAAGGCGGAATATATATGATTGGAATTTGGGTGTTATGTGTTACTAACATTTGGTTATGCATGTCTATATTTGCTCCTAACTTCTTTAACAGATCAGATCCTATTACTCCGTCGTATCTACCATCTATTTCGTAAATGTGAAATTTGTGCCATATCGTGCTTTTAAATGTTCTTAACAGTGGAATGTGTATTACTTCATTATGCATGGTCTGGGCATGGGTGCTAATAACTGTAAACGGTTCAATATATTTGAATTCACGGAAATACTGATCAGCTTTTGTTGGGCTTATAAAAGATCTACTACTTCCAGTATCTATGAGAAATTTTGAATTAATTTCAGGAATATGAATATGAGGTAATGTTAGAACACTGTCACCATAATTCAAATTTATCACTGCACTACATCTTTTGAGGCCGTTTTCCTGAAAATTTTCAGGCTGTGTTGTTTCAGAGCCAATATTATCTGTGTTAACATCTTCTATATATGTAGAACAATTAAAATTGTCTTCATAATCATTTGTACAATTAGGGATGTATTCCTCGCGGGGGGTTGATTGTTCAATGTAAAATAATTCATTAACCCTATTTTGACTCATAGGTGCCGTACGCATCGATACGTCAGTATTCTGTAACAGGGGCTCTTGCTGTTTCGGCACAGTAAAATTTTGTTTAAAATTAGAGTGGGACTGATTTGGAACACCGAATTTAAAATTTTGTTGATGTGGAATACCAAATTTAAAATTATTATACTGAAAAGGTGCGCGTTGAGCATTTCCCTGTCCAAAACTATAAGAGGGATGATCTTGAGGTACCCCGAATCTATAATTCTGAGCGGGTTGACCGAATTTATTTTGTGGACCAAAGTTTGGTCTAAAACCAACATTTAACGGAACACCAAAACGGAAATTATTTTGTGGCATGCCAAACCGGAAATTATTATTAGGCATTGAATTAAGGGTTGGTTTAAAAGGCTGGTTAATCTGTAAAGGCTTTGATGGTGGGGGCGGCTGCATGGCTGAAGTATGTTTTAATTTGTTTTTAGCCTCATATTGGAATTTAAAATTTACTTCTTCAGTTACGATACTGAGGGCATCTTCCAAATTAGAACATCCTTTTAACCTCACAATTCTAATTAAATCCTCAGGGAGATTATACAGAAAAACATTTAGCGCTGTATTATTATATACAATCATTTTTGCGGCTTTTACTCCTTCGTCGGTAAGTCTATTCACTTTTGCAAATAATGAACTTCTGACGCCCTGTATTCTGTGACAAAATTGGATGTATGATTCTTGGCTTTTTAATTTTAAATTTTCCAACTCAATTGCTATACATTCTTCTGAACGAGGATCTCCAAAATGTTGAGTAAGTAATAATTTTAATTCGTCGTATGATTTAATGTTAGGTCGATCGCTTAATAAGGCTGCGGCTCTACCCGTTAATCTACTCGATATAGCATGAAATAGGTATAGTTCTTGTTCCAAATTACCTTTAATTTTACTGCCGTTTACCACATACTCGCACTTAGATATAAAAAGATTAAGTAAATTCTCTTCCCCGTCGTATTTAGGAACGAGAGACAAAGTCTCCTTAAGAATAGCTTTAACTTCCATGGTACACTAACACGATTTATAAAATAACTACGAGTATAATAATTAACCGCGATGGTAATTAATAAACTATTAAACTATAATTGTTAAAATAAACGAAACACACTTTATGAAATAACTATAACGATTTACCGATTTTGTGCAAACTATTATAGGAATGTTCAAATAATTGAAACACACTTAATAAAATATAATAATGATGTATAATAATTTACCGATTTTGTGTAAATTATTATTTATTAGAAAGGTTCAAATTATTAAAACACACTTAATAAAATAAAATAATTATGTATAACAATTTACCGATTTTGTGTAAATTATTATTTATTAGAAATGTTCAAATGACTAAAACACATTTAATAAAATATAATAATCCTATGTATAACAATTTACCGATTTTGTGTAAATTATTATTTATTAGAAATATTCAAATGATTGAAACACACTTAATAAAATATAATAATTATGTATAACAATTTACCGATTTTGTGTAAATTATTATTTATTAGAAATGTTCAAATGATTAAAACACATTTAATAAAATATAATAATTATGTATAACAATTTACCGATTTTGTGTAAATTGTTATAGAAATATAAGAATAATTTTGAAACACACTGATTTAAAAATTTAGTATAAATCTATTCGTGTGAACAAAATCAGAAAAATAATTACGAAAATTTTTGTTCGTAAAGGAAAAACACAGGAATATAAAGCAGGATGTGAAAAGGTTTACTCACAGTTTACTGCTCAATCCCATGTTCTTCATGAGCCGATTGCACCACTGACGTCACGCACTTCACCACTCAAAAAATCTTATTTATTTGGTTTGCTTCCGCCGCGTCCGCGTAAAGACGGCTTTCGATTTTGGAAAATTGCGGCGGATCCTACCGGCTGCGCCAGATTTGTTTTGAGGAAGCGTCGAGGTCTTTTAAAAATACAAAAGACTAATTTCGAGACTATTGTAATCGGCGGTTAACAATCGACTGCTTATTCTAATGAACAAAGGATGTACTCGTAGTTGCAGAAATGCAACGTAAGATGTCTCGTTCTATGAACCGAGAGTAGGATACATTGTAACATTACTGTAGACTAAACATTAGATATTGACTGGGAGGTCGATGTTGGTGGTATAACTACTATACGAGATGTAGGTAGGTATACATATCTGTGACAAACAGAAATATTTTGTTTTCAAGCCTTTTAGGGAGATTATAATTTGATAGTCAGCATGTGCTGGATTCAGAAGTCTCTGGACCGATCAGAGTGGCGCAAGTTAGGGGAGGTCTATGCCCAGCAGTAGATCTCCAAGGGCTGATGGATGGATGGATAGGAAAACAATTTGACAAGGTAATTCTTAGTTTAAAAAACAAAATACACCTTCTTATCGTAGCCATCTTCCGACTTCAAATCAGGCCCATTTCATTTCATTTAAAACTAGAATTCTCAAAACAAATCAAACGCGGTCAAACTCAATAGGGTGAATTGCGTCGTTTAATTTCAAATTTCAAACCATCTTCCGGTTCCATTCAAAGTCAGAGTCAATTAATTTATTTGATATAGGTATACATCAATACACTGATGAACGAATTATTATATCAGTATTGCATTGCCGACCAATTTTCAATGGAACACCGAGAAGTGTATCTAGTTAAACTTGTAAACTGAACTTCAACTTGGCCGATCTAAGACCTTTAGTGGTTAGACCTCAGACTTTTGGTCTGATGGTACTGATCCATGGGCTACGGTGACCACTTACCATCGTGCCTTGTCTGGTCCTTTGTAGGTTATTCCCTTAAAAAGTGATTTAAGAAACCATTCAAACTATACAAAAACCTTCAAAATTGCTTAATAGCATCTGCGACGATATTCGTGGGACCGCCAGAGCCCCGCAGCACCGGAGTCGTGACAGAAAACATGGCTGCTGCTTGCTTGCTGCATACGTAATGCCTCTTGCTGTTTGCCGCATGCTGTAGATCTTTTTGAGGGTGTGTAACGTTTGAAGATTAGATTATTTGAAACAAGGATGTTGCGGATGACACATTCTTTGGTTTTATGTCGCAATGTCGGACACACTGTCAAAGGATTAATCACAACATCTCGGGCCTCGGCAATCTGACATTGGTTGCGTCTGCAGCGGAGGGCGGCGTATGAAGAGGAAGGGGGGCGCGCCGAGGCCGCGCGCGGCGCGCTGGCCGCGGCACGACGAACAGACGGGCTACCGACGCCACCCCTATCGCGCGCACCGAATGTCGCGTCCTGATCGCAGGCGGCACTTGGCAATATTGTATTTAATATCATTATATTTCATGTTCAAAAGTAAAAAGTATCGTTTTACTTATAATCAACCAGACATATAATATAATAAGATCTTAAACATCCGCATACGCATCCACATCCGCATCCGCAATATCCCTGATTTGAAAATAAGATTTAATGAAAATTAAGTCAAATGAACGTTAAGTAAAAAGATACTATATAAAAATTATATGAAGTGAAAATGTTATGGTAGCAAATGTATGAAATATTTCATAATCACATGAAATTAGTTGTTTTTATAGCATATGAAAATTATATCATGTGAACGTTATATCAAGTCATACTATACTAGGTATAACTATGTTACTAGACTAAGTATTACACACTCTAATTGAACTGCATCTAACATACCGCGCCGGAACAATGAGCAACTATTAGGCAATCCGTGGAATGTGGCTTTGTAATTTTGGTAGAGAAATTGCTTGTTCAAGAAATTTCCATTACGGAGCTTCTATTAGGATCGTTTCAAAGATCTCCTGTGAGACATAACTAACGTAAGTTTCATGTTACTAATTATAATATACGAATTCGTATAGGAATGATTATGGTGATTTATAGAAAGGATTTAAATGAAGCTAATATTAAAATATGTACAAAAAAGTAGGCAACTAAAAAATTCAAATTAAAAAACCTTCGCCTCATTACTTCTTATTGTTAGTTCTTAACATTAAAATTGATTCCCTAAAGCCCCGGACGATTGGCCGAAGGGACTAATATGACGAAATTCCATGTCGACTACGGTACCGTAAAAACGAGACAATTATTCGGATTGTTCGAACCAGAATCTGTAGAAATAACGATGTTGATTCAGACAACACAGCTCGAGCTACACATCGCACAGTATTCCGTTTTCCAGTGTGTTGACTCAACTGATTGGATGCAGATCTATTTATTCAAATGTGACATCAACTAGTGTACTGCCAGCGCACTGGGCGGGGATTGGACGTGTAATTGTTTAATTTGCATAACAATTAAATTGTCAACTGGAACGTTTATACTTACTTCTGCACGAAAGAGTTGCAATGGAACTCGGTTTTACACAAGACACAATCGTTGTAACAAGCGTAATAATAATGTAAACAATGTTTTCTAGTAATAACAATATTTTGTAGTAATTTTTTCTTGGTTCATTTTCTCTCGATAACGTAGAACACACAGGATAGATGATGATATTTTGAAAGGATGAAAGATCATTATTTGTAAATTTATTTGTAGAGATATTAGACATGAAAATGAGGGATCATCAGCCCCCCTGTCCCCATAGATACACACTCAAACACACACACGCACACACATGCACACACACACACACACACACACACACACACACACAAATTTTCGTCCCCACAACTTGTATACAGTATATATACAGTATAGTAAGCAGAACTATTTATGAGTAAAAGTTTTAGTATTATATTAAGTGGCATTATTCTATAGGTACCAATCCGGATTAGAACAGCGTCGAGTATGCTCTAAGCCTCCTCCGTTGAAGAGAGACTCGTGGCCTGTAGTAGGCTATTAATGGGTGAAATATTGGAAAGAAGTTCACCTATTCATTTCTTATTTCACCGGTAATCGATAAAGTTAGACTGTCGCCTGTGCTCTTTTTACTGGGAACCCTATCGATATTTTGCATAGTACCCTAAATCTATTAGTAAACTTAGCATACGCCGTATTGACTGAACTGATTGCTTGTGAATTTTAGGTAAATTTTATTGCAGTAAAAATATCGAAATTTGGTGCGAAAAATAATATCAAAAATATTTTTTTAAGTTTTCTGTATTTAGTTGAAGTGAAACCATAAGTGCAATTCATAATGATATACCAAGGGACATAAATTTACGGCCGAAGTACTTTACACTAATAAAACACAGTAATCGGAACGAGCTAGGTCGACAGAGCGTAAAGCTGGCCATACACGATCAAGTCGCACCCTCAGTGGAAAAAAAGCATAAGTCGTATTACGTTGAATTTTAGTTATGATTGGAAAGAGGGATAAAATCTGCATATTTTTTGTCAAATTTTTTACAAATTTTAATCATTAATCTTGACGGTTTTGTGCAATAAATCGTAATGTAAACGTTTTTTTGCTCTCCTGTAAAATTGCAATTTTCATCTTATGCTTTTTTTCCACTGAGGGTGCGAAGTGTACCTACTTGTTAAGTTTGCAGTTTGACTTGATGGCTGATGCAGCATTCAGTTTGCATGAAATAGCTATATGACCAGATAGCCATACCGTGGCCATACACTGTCAAGTTTACTGGATGTCGCATCAAGTCCCCTGCAAACTTGACAAGTATACTTGATCGTGTATGGCCAGCATAAGAGCCTCAAACAGGAAGGACCAGTCTAAAGGATTACCTAATTGTGTACTTTATGAAGTAGACGGTTTTTAAGGAAATAGCCGACATACGAACTGGCTATCTACCAAAGTCATTACTGATGAGTTGCCAGCCAAGAAAGAGCAGAAAAAGAGCCTAAAATGTTCTCATCCTTAGATAATCTTTACACGTACACAGAATAATCACCTTTGAAGTTAATTTAAGCACTAAATTTTCAGGCACACCTACTAAAACCGAGAGCGGCCGCGCCATCCATTATGAAGAGCTATGAGTTAACGAAGCCATAATTTTAATGAAGAGAAAATCTTGCGGGCGCAAGTTTTAACTGCATCGTACACTTTAGTAAGTTAGTTAACGCCGTAAAGTGGGGTGGTGTAACAAAATATTTCCTGCTGTGGTACCAAGCAAGGTATGCTTCATAATTTTTATCAGGAAATTAATTTCTTGATGAACGATGGAAAGAGTTATCTCGGAATTTGCAATTAAAAACCTATTTTTCTTGATGATTTTTATAGAAAACTAGTAGATACTCGGCGTGTTCCTTTGTCGGTGCAACGTGTTAAAATGAATGAAAGGAAGGTAAAATAGGAAAACGGCGTGATGGAGGTTAATTGGTTACGTGATCCGCGCTACCTGAGCTAGGCGAGATGACATTCCTGCACAAACCGAATAAGAACGGACCGGAATGTAATTTTCTGGTGGACGCGAAGTCTTATAATTATTTATTATAATAAAGAAGTCAATGAATCTTAACTAAAAAGTTTAAATTAAAAAATATATTGAAAAAAACAAGAAACAAAAATCGGACTACGTATAAAATATTAAAAAGAAAAAAACAAACCTACTAGTTTCGCAGTCGAGACTCATTCTTCAACAAATCATATCTTCCATAAAGCCCTGTAAAATTTTTATGGGTTGCGACTGATAAACTAATGGGCTTGTTTTTTAGGGTTCCGAAGTAAAATCAAAACCCCTACAGTTTGGTAATGAATTCGGATGAGTAAACGTCAGGATGTATTTTTTATTCATCGCGTAATCTATAGTGTGAGGTATCGTTGAAAAGGTCTTTCAAAAATATTAAGGGTCTTCTCAGACCATTTTTGGAATAAGGGGTCCGTTTGCGAAATAATTGGCTTTAAAGTGCTAATTTTGGTTAGATTTAAGTGTGTGTCCCCGTGTTGGCTAAACGGTTGGAGTTGCCCAAGTTAAAACTAATTCAAAATTAGGTTTTAAGCTGAATTTACATGAAAAACTATCACGACTATGTTAACATAAGTAGTTAATGAGTAATAGTCGATAAACTTACTACTACGAAACCCTACATTGCGCGTGGCCTGACAGGCACTTGCCCGATTTTTTCTTTCTAGTATTTTATACGCAGTCGGGTTTTTTGTTTTTTTTTTAATATTGTAATTCTACATCTCTGTAATTTTACATTAAAATTTGGACATTCGGAGAATATTAACCCTGCCGGCCAATAAATTGCGCCAAGAAGCTTAGATTAGCGGATACCCAGCGTATGCTACTACTTACGCTAAAATAATGAATATGCATAATGCATTGTTTTAGTTGTCTTAAACCATCTTCACATTATTACCTTTCAAATGAAACCAGTTCGAATCACATCGTTTGGGTAGTTTCAGTCTCTAAAGGACATCCGTATCCGACATCAAATATATGTAATACTAGCTGACCCGGCAAACGTTGTTTTGCGTGAAAATTGAGGATTGTATGTAGTTTTGTATGTTGTATCATAAAAAAATAGAAATTAAAATTTTTGTCTAAAAAATAAAAAAAAAATTTAGGGGTGGACTACCCCTAACATTTAGGGGGATGAAAAATAGATGTTGGCCGATTCTCATAGATACCGGATAAGCACAAAAAATTTCATCAAAATCGGTCAAGCCGTTTCGGAGGAGTATGGCAACGAAAACTGTGACACGAGAATTTTATATATTAGATGTAGATAGTTATAGATTAGGTACTTTTTAAAATAGATGTGGATAGTTTTTCCTGCATATCGAATGGAATAACATTTGGACCGATGTGAAAAACTAACCCTGTCCACGGGTCGGGACGTAATCTCCGCGTGACCTTTCCTAACAGTATTATCGCTATGGCCTGACACTGAGAAGTTACTTTGAGGTCCGCATGAATATGTTAGCGACCCAAGTGCAAAAGACCCATGCAATCACACTATGTCATTTTCCCTTGTGATCCCTTTTTAAGAAGATTATAGTTAACGCGAAAATAAAGGCTTGTAGCGCTCGAATTTTTAAAAGCCACTTTCCTGGATGACAACACAGGTTCTTATCGGCTGACCTTGACTTTTCAGACTCTTACGTCATGTCATGGTGACTTTCTGATTTTGTGAGTAACATCAGGTTTATATTTAGTTTTTACATCCCTGGCCGCGTTTATAGTAGTGCGTAGTATACTGGCGTGATTATGGCGTAGAGCTCGGCTACGCTATTCCAATGCGGTTTTACGGTAGGTTTACGTTAGGTATTCGGAAGTTTTTATGCCAAATGAAAGCTTTTAATAGATGGATAAGAAGGATGAGTGCTGGATCCAAAGACTCTTTTTGCCATTAGTGATCACCAATTATTACGGGCCCTGCTTAAATTCATGTACTTGGTTCAATTAGGAATAAAAACTACGTTTTTATTTTCTACAGATGTTTTCACATGAATATAGTTACATGACAAATTAGAACCTACTTTTTACTCATTAACAATCTTACAAAATAAACAAAACTTCCAGCCTGCATGCAAGCACCCAATTTCATTTTATTCCTGACATTTACAAACGTATTAATCATATTACTCATTTTAAAATACTTTAACACGGACACAAAATTAATATTAAATTTTCGAACAATTTAAAAATTCCTGTTAAACACTAGCAACATCATTAATCTAAAATAATAAATTCATGGATCTAATTTGTTACTGTCACTGTTCTTGCGTTCCTAGTGCCGGTGCCATAGAATAGGTATGAAAGAAGAAGTGCCACTTGACCAATTTAATGCCTACCTATAGCATATTGAAGATGATTTGAGTCAATAAAGTATATCTATAACTAAAGATCTGCCTGCGCCATTGCCCGCGTGATCGCGTAGATCGTAATGTGTACATGTTTGCTAGATTTCATGAAAAGTGAAAGAGTACCTAGCACCTCACGAAATTTCACATTTATAATATTCATTTATTTTTTTATTTATTTATTTAGTCTCATTTACAAATGCAAACTTACAAAACTAAACTAAGCCTTATAATTAAAAAGCATAATTAAATAGCATGCATTAATTACAAATCAGCATAGCGAACTTAAAAGAAGTTCATAAACATTTAAAAAGAACACGTTACGCTTACGTGTTATATAGTTAGTAGGTTAGCTATGACTAAATATTTATTTTGAAAGAAAAAAAATCCACAATGCTGAAGTTCAATTAAAAATATAATATATAAAAAAATTAAAGAATCAAAAGGTGTATTTATATGGGAAACGCTTAGAGGTACGCTTATTATAATATTAGTAGGACTGGTATAATCCAAAACAAAGCCTGCTAATCCTGCGGTTAGGTTGTTTATTCAACTTTGTACTTCGGAGAGAAGGTTTATGGAGACAGTGCTTACAAATGAGATATATTTTATATTATAATTCCCGAGATCATTGGGATTGAGAGATTGTGGTTTATTTGAGTTCTGTTATAGCAGCCGCGGTGTTATATTGAAAAGAAATTTATACGTATGTTTATTTCAAAATTAAAGTAATGTACTACTGGTGGATTTACAAAATGATTATACTTGTGTAATATTAATGTAAAAATAGGATGCTATAAAATGTCAAACTTAACACTGGAAGGGGTTTGAACAGGGGTTCAAAACCGTAAAAAAATAAAGCAATGCTAATTATTTTTATTTTTGTTTCTACGGATTTGAACTCAAATATCTCAGAAAGTATATCACTTATGACATTTCATCACTGAATACTTTTTGATTGTAATCACTTACTCCATCGACTGATACCTACATGTTTCTGCACTGGCCGCAAATACGATTTTTTTTTTCAAAATGGTGGTACGCTAACTAGGTTCAGTGCCCTTTATATTTTCTGAATGAACATATTATGCGTTAGATACGATTGTGTAATGACGTAAGTCAGGTAATCACTCTTTAATAACAAATAGAAAATTTTTTTTTAGATAAACGGCGTAGAACTACAAGAAATATTACTCTATGAGCTGTACAAATAAATAAATTTCCAAGCAGCGTTATCATTAAGGCGAGGGATAATGAATTAGATTCCAGCGCTCGCTTCCAGGTGTTCTCGCGGACGGAAACATTGCGGAATATTTGAGGCGCCTCAGCCTTGAGTCAGCCGTGAGTCATCTGTCACATGTTTGCCTCGAACGGGAATGAAACCCAAGAATCAAGTCTACGGGAATCAAATCCACAAGTGTACTACGAGTATGAAACAGCCTTGTG